>JAFEMH010005228.1:122500-171958 GCA_022495995.1 Adenophora triphylla var. japonica | reverse complement strand
AATTATACTTTAGTCAAGCTTTGAAACTTTGAGAATTAAATATTTGGTCACTAGATATTCAAATATTTTTAAATCGGTCATTAGATTCGAGAATAGTTTGAGTTTAATTTTTTGAACCAAAGAAAATTAAAAAAATTCAATATTAACAGCGAATTGAAAATATCATAATTTACATTTTTACAACGCTTATATGTTCTCTTATAATTGACTTATAAATCAAAAATTTTCAACGAAAAAAATAAAAAATTTCAATAATAACAACGAATTACTCTCATAATTTATGCATTTTACAACTCTTATAATTATAAGACTACTTTGTCTTTTATAATTGACTTATAAGACAATTTTTTTCCAACCAAAAAAATCAAAAATTTCAATAATAACAACGAATTACTCTTATAATTGACTTATAAGACAATTAACTTATAAGACTACTTTAAAGGAAGCTCTTATAAGTAACATATAAGACTTTTTAAAAAAGAATCTTTATATAAGTAACATATAAGACTTTTTAATAAGTCTCTATAAGGGTAAACTTATAAGACTTAAAAAAAGTCTTATAAGTTACTTATAAGACCTATTTGAATTTCATTGAAAACTATGTTTGTAAAAAAAAGTCTTATAAAGCTAGTAACTTATAAAGACTTTTTAAAAAGTCTTATAAGTTACTTATAAGACATATTTGAATATTGAGAACTATGTTGTAAAAAAGTCTTATAAAGTAGTAACTTATAAGACTTTTTTAATAAGTCTTTTTACTTATAAAACTATTAAAAAGTCTTACATAAGTTACTATCAAAACTTATTAAAAAAAGTCTTATAAGTTACTCTATAAGGCTTTTTTAAAAAAGTCTTATAAATAACAAAAAAATCTAAAATTTATATAAGTTACTTATTAGATTCATAAAAAAAGTCTTATAAGTTTATTTATAAGACTTATTGAATAGCAAATCTTATATGTAACAAATAAGACTTTTTAAAAAAGTCTTTATATTAAGAGATTATTTATAAAACTTTTAAAAGTCTTATAAGTAACTTATAAGACTTTTAAAAAATCTTATAAGTTACTTATAAGACTTTTTTTAAAAAGTCTCTATAAGTAACAAAAAAAAAAATCAAAAATTTCAACTAATAAAAAAGTCTTATAAAGTAACAAAAAAAAAAAAAAAAAAGAAATCAAAAATTTGTATTAGGAATGTTTATTCAAAAATTTCTATAGTGCGAACCACAAGTTAGGAGACATCTTCTTCAACATCTCTATGAGAGAAAAGTAGAAAAATTCTTTGTTTGCATACTCAAATTTCTTGATGTAAGGAATTCTCCATGAGACCAAATCTCTGCACTTCATTTTATCGAAAATAATGACGACTCATAACAGAATTTCCCACATTTTACACAAGCCTTGATTAAATTCAAAACAATATTCACCAAGTTTCGAGATTGGAATTCATCTTCTCTTTCATTCTGCTATGTATCTGCTCCGACTAGCCCCTATCTCCGGCCGTCACCACTATCCACCTGAATGAACAACTCATAATCCAAAAAACATTTCAACAAAAAAAATTGACCACAACTGAAACAATCAAAATCAAAACAATATTCACCAAGAATCTCAACTTCTAAGAACAGAAATTTCAAAATTACAAGTCAATTAACTGAATTTATTTATTGGGTTTCACAAAATCACCAAAATACAAAAGTTCAATTGAACACTAAGAGAAGTATGGGGAGAAAGCTTGAAATCGGCCTTGTCTACCAATCTCCACCTTCCTACATTAGTCATTTTGCGAAAGTCTAATATTTTTGGTTTGATATTGTTGTGAATTCTACAAATTCATGGTACCAAGAAATTACACAAGAAATCATTGAGATATATTTGACCGTAGCAGAAACGGAAGCTAAATTCATAAACACTATGATTGACCACAAAAGATAAAGCTGATTCTTGGGAACTCTTGAGAGGTAATCTAGTAGTAATTAAGCAACTGACCTCTCTTAAAGCGGAGTCTATTAAGAGAAAGAAAACTATCATATCCTTTACTCCACAAGCTATCCCATACCGATTTTTTTAGACATATATGACATCCCGATAATGCAAATCGGAAGCCGGGTAGATGTTAGAAGATGGCATAAACATCAGAAGACATTTAATAGAACATAACAGAGAGAAAAAATATGGCTTACTGAAATAGGAACATTTACGAAAGTTTATATTATGAAATTAATAATGTCTATAGATCATTGATTAACATACCTTCAAAGGAGACGGAATCGGAGGAAGCATCCTGGCAGGAGCTACTGCTGTGTGTGTGTGTGCCGCATGTCCTAGAAGACTCGGAGAAGACTCCGAGGAAAAGCGGGCGATAGCCACCATGAAGGTGAAAGGGCGACGCCGGCGAACAAGGTGAAAGGGGAAAGGAGTTAGAGAGAGAAAGAGAGAGAGAGAGAGTATGTGTGTGTGTCGGAATCGGAGAAGATCCAGAAAAGCAGACGCCGGCGACGAAGGTGAAAGGGCGACGATGGCGACGAAGGTGAAAGGGCGACGCCGGAGACGAAGGTGAAAGGGGAATGGAGTTAGAGAGAGAAAGAGAGTATGTGTGTACGTGTGTGTGTGTGCGCGTGTGTGTCTTGAATGAATGAGGGGTTTATGTGGAATTATAATATTAAGAGAACTCTCTAATTGAGATTTACAAAAATATTTTCTTTAAATGGAATAAAATCTGGGCAAGGGGGTCTTAGGGGAATTTTTCCTAATAGTTTTAGGAACTGTTTTCATTTTGAGTAATACTTCTCATTTGTTTAAATAATAGTTGGTATTGCTATAAGTAATAGTACTACACTTGTGAAGTAATATTGTTATTTTTTTTTAACTAATAATAGTTTTAGGAATTGTTTTCATTTTGAGTAATACTTCTCATTTGTTTAAGTAATAGTTGGTATTGCTATAAGTAATAGTACTACTCTTGTGAAGTAATATTGTTATTTTTTTTTTAACTAATAATAGTTTTAGGAACTGTTTTCATTTTGAGTAATACTTCTCATTTGGTTAAGTAATAGTTGATATTGCAAAACAGGTATTACGTTTACTTATGAACAATGTTACTTTATATGTATACAGTCATTACATTAAGAGATGGTAACTATTACTTTTTCTAAACCACTGAAAACCACTGAAAAGCCAAAAAAAATAATATAAAAACTAAAAAAAAAAAAAGCAAAAAGCAAAAAAATTAAAAAAAAAAATTAAAAAAATATTCTAACCCAACACAACGTCAAATTACATTAAGAGATGTTAACTATTACTTTTTCTAAACCCTTTGAACAGTTGAAAAAATAATATAAAAACTAAAAAAAAAAGTTAAAAAAAAAAAAATAAAAAAATTATGGGTCTTCATTAAGACTGAAGTTGGCTCAAAAGATGAAGGCAAGTTATGGGTCATAGTAATTTTGTTGGCCCCAAAATGACGTCTTTAGCTTTCCTTTTGGGTTTGACTAGGCGCATGGATTATGGGTTCTCATTAGGTGGATCGACAGGCCGTCTCATGAATGAGGCGGGTCGCTGATGTTCTCGCGGAATGGAAACTGCTCAAAAATAATTATTTACGAACTAAAAAGTAAAATTTAAACTGGTTTTAGGACTAAAAAGGTTATTTTTTTTCTCGTTTTCTCGATAGCAATTCATTGGAACCTTTTTTTTGTCACACATTTTCTCTATTACCATTCAATCGAAAATGGCGTCTTTGGTTCCAACCCTTAATTCCACCCTCTCCCGCCTAACCCTCTTCCCAAAATCATCTCTTTATCACCGTACAATCCTTAATACTTTCAAATTATTACACCCACAACACAATTCTTTAACACCCACTCGTTTTCCGTTCAAATCCATGTCTACCTCAAATTTGAGTTCCCGAAAATCCCATAATGCAATTCCTGCCGCCGCCGGCGATGAGTTGATGGTTTTGGGGATAGAAACAAGCTGCGATGACACGGCGGCGGCTGTTGTAAGTGTTAAACATGTTAATACACATTGTGGATGCTTTTTTTTTTCGTCAGAAATGAATTGAATTGGGATTTATTTTTCTCTTTGAATTTAGGTTCGAAGTGATGGTGAAATACTTAGTCAAGTTGTATCTTCTCAGGTAAAGGGTTGAAGGTGACATAATTGATGATCGTATATTAATTTTAAGTTAGAAATAATGAGCATTTCTTATATGCTTTTTTTGTTGCCTAAGTTTTAATTTTAATTCACTATTGTTAGTGTTGTAACTCTGCAATCTTAGTGTTAGCATTGTAAAGCATTCCCGAACTTCTGAGGGACATTTCAGTTGTAATGTTTAAGAAGACGGTTTCTTAACAAGTGTGAGTGTGCATCCGGCACAAGTCTATTATTAACTTGAGTTGAGCATTTTTTTTATTCTCTTTCTGGGGGATGCAATTTATAATTGCAGGTAGACATTATCATATGAATCTGAGAAGACACACTTTTTGTTTTCGTACTATTTATTTGGATAGTGGACTGAATCATCTAGGGACTATATAGCTTCATATGTTTTTTATTTTTCATAAACCATTAGTTTTCTGAATAGCTTTTAGAGCCTTGGAGGTATTTTGTGGAAGGCTAGATAAGTTGAATTTTCGGGGCGTTACATTACTGGAGGAGCGTTGAGTAAAGCTGTTGAGGTTTATTGAGCAAGCCACTAAGCTCAGATTGTTTTAGAGGTGCTACTATGTAATAATTTCCATGGGTTGAATGAGAGTTTATGGCAAAATTAATAAACTGATACTTTCAGTAGAAAAAGTTATTGTTTTCACTTTCCAGAAATATTGGTGCTGATGGGTTATTATTGCAAAACCAAAAGGGGTGAGCTAAGCCTCTATGGTTTGCATGGCTTGTCCATCAGTTAGAGCTCACGTGACGTTTCATCAGTATGACTTGGGCATATGTATCAATGGCCAACATTAGATAAGAGGCAAACTGCACACTCGTTCTTCCTCGTTGGAATTAGAGTAGATATTATGTTCCATCTTTCAGTAGAGATTTTAGTGCTGAAGAAAGATCTCTAAAAATTTGAATTATTTAGAGTTTTTATCAGTCCTTTAAGTAAAGTATTTATAGAAAATTACATTAGGCTACATTTTCTAGTAATTGTTCTGTCGCACTTATTAGATTGACTGATCAACATTGTGTACTCGTGTTTCGTTCTCATTGTACGAGAGAATAGTTGCAAGCAGTTCGTTCCCTTGAAACATTTGGATAGCATAGTACTTGTTCATGGTTAGCATGCAAAAGAAGAAAGAAAAAAAAAAGATGTTTGCTTATGCCAAGTATTTCCCTAATTCAACAATTTCACTTCATCAAAGGCAGATCTACTTGCTAAATATGGAGGAGTTGCTCCAAAAATGGCGGAAGAAGCTCATGCACAAGTGATTGATCAGGTATTATGCCTACAAAGAATGTGCCATTCGTTTCATATTCTTGTTTATATTGAAAAGTCAAACGCCTTCAAGTGTATAAGACGCTTAACCAGTCTCACTTTAAACAACGGATTTGGTTCTTTGGGCCTGCATTCTTTTACCTCCTCTGAGGCTTTGGTTATGTTCAGTTAAGACTAATTTCTCCTACTGTTGCAGGTGGTACAGGAGGCACTTGATAAGGCTAACTTAAATGAGATGGACCTCACTGCAGTTGCTGTCACTATTGGTCCCGGCTTAAGCCTTTGCCTACGCGGTAAAAAATGATATCAGTAGTTATAGTGGCATAACTACTATACTCCCTCCATACCATTATAATTGTCGCATCTTGACTTTTTTGGTCAACTAGATTGAACTTTGACCAAAAAGTTGCTAAAATCTAATTATTCTTATGAAATTCTAAAAATTGTTACCGGAAACATTTATAATGGAGCATCAACAATACTTTTCAGAATTTCACAAGATCATTAGATTTTCATCACTTTTTGTCAAAGTTTAATTAAATTGACCAAAAAAGTCAAGAAGCAACATTTATTGTGGGACGGAGGGAGTACATAATTTTGGCTACATAGCTAATCAAAATGGGCATGGTTATCAGTTGGAATGTCCTGCTATTTTGTGATATGGATATTTAAGATGCAATCACATTCATTGCATTACCAGTTGACCACAATCATTATCTGGCCCTAGAAGTATTCCTGTTTCACTGGATTTCTGTTGTCATGTTGACCCTGTACAGTTTTTTTTTTTAAATTTCGTTTATTTACATTAAGCTCAACGTCTGTTGTAATTTCATGTAGTTGGTGTGCAAAAAGCTCGGAAAATTGCAGCTACGTACAAATTACCCATGGTTGGTGTCCATCACATGGAAGCTCATACTTTGGTAGCCAGGTAATGGTGCAAGTAATGTGGTTAATGTTTAGATTGAAATCATGGCAGTTAAAACTTTTTCTTCAGCTAGAAGGATATATGAATTCCGACTATTATGATAAGATGCTTAAGCTTTTTTCGGCGTTCCTGTTTTTTTTTCTTTATAATATAGGACCTAAAAATTACATTCGGATGTGAAAAACTCGTCTATTGTTGGCTATGATATTCTTATAGAATTAAGAGTTAGTTGTACATTCACATCTATGTAGGTCTTTCACAATAAATAACTGAGATTAATTCTCAATAACATGTCTCAAGGAACCTCAGATTTCTCAGACCATTTCTTGTCTAATGCAAGTTCTTTTCTACATCACTGGCAAAACAAAAATATAAGTCTTACAAGTCCATGATCCTGCTGTTACTGATGCTACTTGAGAGACGTGCATGATAATAGCCTCAAAGTTACATTCAACGTTTATCCACAAAGGAATCTCCGTAATGTGATCTATGATGATTAATGATCCTGTTCCTGCCTAGGGTTAGTTTCGCTAAATGTAAAGATGCAATTAAGTTAAGGGTATAGACTGGCTGGTTTTTTGGTGGTGTGTTGCTGGAAGAGTGTATGTTGTGCATTTTCTGGAACTCATTTTTGTAGAAGTTTTGGACAGCAGTTCATTTATATAGTTCAAACTTTTACCTAGCAGCCTAATAGAATAAAACTTCTTGATTGTTTGTCTAAGGGGATAGAAGTGCATAAGAAAGGTTTCAACTTGGACTAGATCTATTTCATGAACACATGTATCCTGTTTGAATGATTTCCTTAATTTCAGCCAGTTGATTGTTAATCAGTTGTGGCAGAAATAGCTCAGTGAGAGATAAACTGAGAAAATATCTTGAGATGGTTTGGACATATGCACCAAGTGCATTAGTTAGAAAATGAGAGAAGAACAATGACCTTGGTAAAGGTAGGGGAAGACCAAGATTAATACGGACATCATAAATAAAAGGATATGAGAAAATGTGGTTTGAGTGATGATCTTGCATTGATCCAAGTGGTACGAGTTGAGTGCATAGTTGTTAAAGGGGTAAGGCGAGAGGCGGGCGAGAAGTTCCTAGAAATGGCGAATGGCGAGGCGGTTGAAAGGCGGCTGAAAGGCGAGCAAGGTAGTAAAATAGAACAAAAGGAATAGTAAAATAATATATATGTAAAATATATTAAACAAACCTTAAACATGTTAAGAACAAAAATTTTGCATTAAATGAATGTCACTATTTCACATGTAATAGCAATTTAACACAACTAAAGCACCAAAAAGTGAGAATTCTAAGAAAAAAAAACACTTTTTATGTTAAAATCAGTAAACAAGTAGTCGTTTAAAAGCGTGAAATAAGTGAATTCGAATATATAATTTTAAATGTATAATTCCATACCTAGAGATGAACATAAGATATAGTTAAAACTTTAAATGACAAAGGAGACCCAAAGTAAAGCGAAAAAACAAATTAAATTAGTAAACATATTAAATTTTGCAAACCTCCCTTTAAAAATTTGAATAAAGCAAGCTCTTTGTAATGTTTTTGTCCCACTCATTTGTCGTCGTTCTAATTTGTTATTTATCACACTTATTTTCTTTAGATCGCTCGAGAGAAATTATGAATATCTTTCTTTCTCATGTACGCCACAAGATATTTTTACTCCATATTATCCCAAAACAACGCATTGGGTAAGTTAAATTATTGAAACTAAAATTACAAAATGGCCTAGTTTAACACTACACATACGCCTATTATGTCTTTTGACAAAGGCGAACTACTTACGCCTCTCACCATAACCAAGAAACGCCTCACCTGGCCTAAAAGGCACACAACAACCTGCCATAGAACCAAAAGGCGGTCGACCCCTAAAGGCGCCAAAATGGCAAGGCGGGCGAGAGAGGCGCTAGCCTTTCGCAACTATGGTTGAGTGCACGGTTGAACTTCTGAGGAAGTCTCAACGGAGATAACTTGTTGTCCACTTTCTAAACATTTACTTTTACTATAATAAAATGAATAGCGAAAAAATTGGTAATAAAGGGGACAAAGTTATTTTTACAAAAAAGACATTCATTTTGGGACAAAAATTTCTTGAATTTGGACATTCATTTAGAGATAGAGGGATTAATAAATTTTTTTATGATAATCCAACTTTCTATATTCTGTTTACATTTATTTTTTCATTCTGTAATTAGTAACTATTTCAAGTTGGTGTATGCAAATTGTTAGAAGTAAGAATTTTGTTCACCCTCTCCACCCCCTTTCTATAGCCAACGTCTCAATAAACATCTTGTAACAAATGGTTATGGGTGCAGTTTTGTTGAGAAAAATGAAGTACTCCCTCCGTCCCAGGTAAATATGCACTTTTTGGGAGGGTGCGGGAATCAAGGAGAAAAGTGAAAAAGGTGATGTGTTGTGAGTGTAGATGGTTGGGTAGGAGAGAGAAAGTGAAGTAAGTTGGTAATGGTTGTGAGTAGAGAGAAGTGGGTCCATTTCCATTTTGGGAAAGTACAGATTATTGTGGGACGTCCAAAATGGGTAATTTTGCAGATTATCATGGGACGGAGGGAGTATTTTCTTTTTGTGGTGTCTTGGATGCTTAAGCTTCATAACTAAATGCTATTGAAGTATGTGATACTCCCTCCGTCCCAATAGAAGCTGCCCGTTTTTTGCCTTACACGCAAATTAATAAAATAGGTGGGAAGAAAAAGTGTTGTGAGTGTAATTTGAAAATAGGAGAGAGAATGAGTGGAGGGAATAGTAAATTAAAATGGTGTTGTGAGTATTAAAATAATGTAGGAGAGAGAATGAGTGGAGGGAATAGTAAAGATTCCTTGGCCAAAAAAGGAAAGTGGAAGCTATTAACGGGACACCCAAAATGGCAAAATGGGAAGCTACTATTGGGACGGAGGGAGTATATCACAGTTAGGACCGAGGGCCCCACTATTGTTAGATCATGGTTTCTGCTGCTTCTCAGCTCAGAGACGGAGCCAAGATCAGGACGCTCATTATATATTTGAAAATTTTGTATATTTGTGACTGTGCTTCAAAGTGCGGAACTATCCAATTTAAACTAGTATATCATGTAGGAAATTGTCTATATGTGCTTCATCTTACGGGACTCTATTGGAACTTAAATGACATGCCTAGGCTTCGATGTTCACTCTGGTGGATTCTTGACCTGTCTACATGAACTTAAATGTATTTTTCTTTTTCCAGGTTAAATGAAAGAGACTTGCAATTTCCTTTCGTGGGCCTTCTTATCTCAGGCATGACTGTATTGTAATCACTCTTTATACAATCTTGTACATCTACTTATTGCACTCGCATAACATATTAGGCAAACCGTTGCAAGAAAGGCGGCATGAATTTACCAGATTACTGAAAATCTTAATATGTTTGAAAGATGAGAGGGCGAACAGTGTAAATTCTACCTATGTTTCTTGATATAATATATGGATCTTGTTTTCATGAAGAAGATTTCCTGCTTGCTTGTCTATCAGGAGGACATAACCTTCTAATTCTTGCACGCGATCTTGGCCAATACATACAACTTGGGACCACAATCGATGATGCTGTCGGTGAGGCATATGACAAGACCGCGAAACTTCTTGGTCTTGACTTGAGGAGAAGTGGGGGCCCAGCTATTGAGGATCTTGCTAGACAAGGTGACGCTGGATCTTTCAAGTTCACAGTAAGTTATCATTTAACAAATGAATCAAAATTATGTTGAAAGCTCATCTTCTTATATCAACAGGTGCTTCCTTCGTTTTTTAAGTCTGTAACCGCTGGTTCTCAGGTTCCAATGAAACAACATAAAGATTGCAACTTCTCTTATGCTGGTCTAAAGAATCAAGTGAGGCTGGCAATTATATCCAACAACATGTATATATTTCATTCGAGAACATATATCAACATTTTTCGCTTTGTTTTGCCGTCACTGTTTGTGGATATTTCTGCCCTTGTTTTTTGAGATGGATAAATCAAGCAAGAATAAGTAATACTCCCTCTGTCCCAAAATGAATGTCCAAAAAATTTCAAATTTGCTTTTGGTCAAGAGCGAATTTGAATTTTTTTTAGACACGTCAATAACCATTTTTAGAATAGTATGAAGATAATCAATTTTTATAACTTTTTGGTCAAAGTTCAACTTAGTTGACTAATGAAGTCAACGTGCGACATTTATTCTGGGATAGAGGGATTACTTAAATTAGTCTTTAATCCATAATTTTGAGAGTTTAGTTCTATGTTTCAGACTTAAGCAGATAGTATGTTGTCATGTTGACCCGTTTCTGGATAGATATAGTTAAAGAAAGTTTCCAAGTTATTTGCGGAATTAATTTTACAGATCTTTTGGTATTAATTTCATCTAATGTTAAGTTGTGTAACTTATGGGGGTGCCTAAGATACTTAAAACAGTGGTGCTTGCTTAGTTATATGAATGTATGACGTTGTGAACCTCCCAGAATCTGAGGCATATGAAAATTTCGGTTGTTCATTTCTATTCTCACCAAGTAATATTTCATATAATCTCTTTGCAGCAATGCCAAAATTCCCCTTTCTTCAGCAAGTAAGCAGGAGCAAGCTCTCCGAGCTGACATTGCTGCATCTTTCCAGGTAACAACTGAAATTCATAATATTTACTACTCCCTTTGTACCTAAATGAGCGTCTATTTTTCAATTGGCCCAATGATGTTTACCCTCCCAAAGTATTCAACAAATCCCACTTTGCACCCCAGTTTGAAAAGTTGGTCTATTTGGTACTTTAATTTTGAAATCGTCACACTTGGCCTCCGGCATGACTTGACCGGGGTTAAAATTGAGACGATTTGGAAATTAAAGTATCAAACAGACTCATTTATGGTGAAGTTACTACACTCACCCTAATCAATCATCATGTTCTAATTCACACTCACAATCAAGATGTTATATGGTGAAAGTAAAAGGGCTTAAAATAAAACTTTATATAAAGGTCCCTCGAGATAAAAAATGGGCATTCATTTAGGGGCAGATGGAGTATATCTTGACGGGATCCTTGATATCTTATGCACCCGTAATACTTAATGCAGCGAGTTGCAGTATTGCATCTAGAGGAAAAGTGTGAACGAGCAATTCAATGGGCATTAGAGATCGAGCCTACCATAAAACATCTGGTAAGGTGAACTGCACTTAGATTTGTGATTATTCCACCTTATTTTAAAGATTGGCATACTCTTTTTCTAATATCTTTGAACATTTGGAGACAGTTGAAGCAATTTATCTATCATTTCTTGTGCAGGTTGTCTCCGGAGGTGTGGCATCAAATCAATATGTGAGGGCTCGGCTTAATGAAGTTGTCAAAAAGAATGGTCTCCAACTTGTCTGCCCTCCACCAAGTCTTTGTACTGATAATGGTAATCCTTCATTAGAGTGCCAGAGATAATTTGCAGGGAAATAAACAAACAAAAAAACAACATTTTTTTATTCGGATATTTGAAAAATTAATCAAAATTTATTAGATGAAATGTAAATATGGCATGTGGTGAGATGCTCCCGCATTTGATGTACTAATAATGAAGCATTATTTAAACTGTAGGTGTAATGGTTGCTTGGACTGGAATTGAGCACTTCCGGATGGGAAGATTTGATCCTCCACCACCTGCCATTGAGCCCGATGATGTGAAGGTTTGGCTTTTCTCTTTTCCTTATTTGCACCTTTGTTACCCATTTAATAAATTATTAGAACTAGTTTTTTACAATAGCTTTAAATATTGAAAACATGGGACGGACGGAGTGGGTACTCTTTTGTTACTCAAACATTAGGATCTAAGAAGTGCGAATATGATTTTGTACGCAGCTTGATTTGAGACCAAGGTGGCCGTTGGGAGAAGAATATTCGAGAGGAAAAAGTGAATCTCGGTACTTGAGAAGTGCTCGCATTCATCCGTCTCTCACATCTCTTATCCAAGCTTCTCAGCAGCAACATTCATAGCCTGTTCAGCCCACAATTCTTCTACATGACATTGTGTAATTATCATTTGCTTATGGTTTCATGATATTTTTTTACCAACTTATTTAAAGTTATTATTATTTTTTTTTGAAATTCTTTCTATCCTTCACTTCTGTATATTTAACAAGTTAATTTTTATGTGTTTCTAGTGGTGTGGTGCATAGGCAAATCAAAGTAGAATGTGATAAAATTCTCAGGGTTGAATCCAGAATAGCCCTTTAACTACTTATCTATACACACCCATTAGAAAATTGAAATACGAAGAAGCAGAAAGAACGATTTTTGAGATCAAATTTAGACATTCATTTACGGATCGGGTAGTCGAGATCAAATTTAGACCTTGATGAATGAAGTGGTTTATAAGGTAATTTAAACAATTTATGTCAATCGGTACTCCATTCATTTAAAATATGTGTTGTTTTTGACTTCTCAAACATTATAATGATATTTTATTTATTTATTTATTTATTTGTGTATTAGTTATACCATTGCTAAATTGCTTTATAAATGAAAAATAAAAAATAAAAAATAAAACTACTGGGAGCACAAATAAAATATTGCTGGCAAAATTCTAGGTGAGTTGCTGATTGAATATTTAACCTAAATATAATATAGAGTATCGAACCTAGAATCCAAAGTCAACACTCAGTTTAACTCAACTCTATGACAGATTGACATTAACTGACTATTAAATTAGCAAATCACTCCTTCCATCTTAAAATAAACCCGATCAACAAATTTTTAAATTTGATCTTAGGAGAAAATTTGATTTGACTTTTTTTTTTGTATAACATAAAACTTATAAATTTTTAAATTTGATCTTAGAAGAAAATTTGATTTGACATGTTAAAAAAAATAAAGGGACTATGTTCGATAAGTTCTAAAAAAGTTTTATAATGCCCGATAAGTTTCTTCCCATGTTGTATTATGATGTTGTATTATGTTTCGAAAATACAACATCAATTAAGGCTATAATACTGCATTCTGGCGGCCGCCGGTGACCGGAGTCCGAAGCCCATGGACCGGCGACCAGATTCCGACCTCCGGCGACCGGATTTCGGCGATCGGCGGCCGGATTCGGGCCAAAATTGCCGGATTCCAGTGAAAATTGATCGAATTCCGGCGAAAATTGACCGGAATCCGGCATGCGGCGATAGCAGACGGCGGCGGCGGAGTTGGGCTGTGGCGGAGGCGGTGGTGCGGATACAGTATTATGATTTTAAACTACTACATAACTAAATGTTGTATTATACATAATACAACATGAGAACTTATGAGGCATTTTAATACAATGAGGAACTTAGTGGGAAGTGATTTGTTTCAAAAGAAACTTATGGGGCAAATTCTCAAAAATAAAACTTCTATTGTAACTTGTAAGATACCATGTTGATTGAGATATTGACAAAATATCTTTGTCAATATCTTTTTCTTTTCCTTGTAAATCTTGTTTTCTATTTTGTCAATATCTTTTTCTTTTCCTTGTAAATCTTGTTTTCTTATGTAATGTTTGTAAATTAGGAAGAGTTCTTCTTCAAGTAGGAAAGTAGAATATATGATTAGCATTACAATCTTTTTTCAAGTAGGACACTTCTGTATATATATATATATATGATATAAACAATTGTATTCTCCAAGGAAAATAAGAATTATTTTCTCCTTCACAATTTCGGTTTTAACTTGGTATCAGAGCCATGAATACCGAGGGTAGCGGCGAGAAGAAAGCCATGGATGAGATGCGATCTCCTCCCTACTTTCTTTCGACAAGTGACAATCAGGGAATGATTCTACATGTTCAATTAAAGGGAGAGAATTATGAAGAATGGGCTAGAATTTTCAAGGGGTCTTTGAGAGCTAAAACAAAAACAGTCTTCATTGATGGAATCATTGATAAACCCACCATGGAAGACGAATTGGAACATTGGCAAACGGTGAACTCAATGGTTGTTTCATGGATCTTTAACACTATTATTTGTTCTCACTGCAAGAAGAAGGGACATGATGCATATACATGCTACAGGCTGATGGGGTATCCAGAATGGTGGGGAGAACTGCGCTTGAGGAACACGAAGGGATGAGGCAGAAATACTTCGGCTATGGGAAGAAGCTCAAGCACATTCAACCCACGAATCAACACGGTGCATACCAGCGGAGAGGGAGCTGCTGGAATGACAGATGAGGATAGGGCTGCTTGCTGGGATTCACGCCTGAACAATGGACTCACTTCAAGGAGCATGTGCAGACACATGTGCAGACAACTGATCGCACAACTGACCGCACAACTGGAAGAATGAATGGTATGACAAATAATGAGCCGTGGCTTGTCGATAGTGGAGCTAATCGGCACATAACATGCAATATTGCTCTGCTGGAAAACGTACGACAAATTGAGGCTAATCACATAGGTTTGCCCAATGAAAGATATATGATCGCCACGAAAGAAGGAGATGTTGCCATCGGATCACATCTGCGTTTGACAAACATTCTATATGCCCCCACATTCAACTACAATCTCTTATTTGTCTCTCAATTACTTAATGATTTCAATCACATATTGCACTTTTCTAACAAATTGTGTGTTGTACAGGACCGAGCCACTAAGATTTTGATTTGAACGGGTGAACAAGATGGGGGGTTATACTACTTAAGGGGACCAACAGGGACGCAAGCTTGCAACATCAGAGAATCTGGAAGTTATCAGTTGTGGCATCAGCGACTTGGTCATCCATTAAGTAAAGTGGTTGATTTATTGCCTTTTATTAATCGTAGTAGTATTAATAAAGACATTTGTGAGATTTGTTGCCAAGCTAAACAAAGTAGAGACAAGTTTTTGCTTAGTGACAATAACTCTATTAAAATTGTGGACTTAATTCATTGTGATATTTGGGGTGATTACCGAAAGCCTACAATGTGTGGAGCCGTTTGTTTTTTGACCATTGTGGACGATTGTTCTCGTGTCGTGTGGGTTTACTTGGTTAAGTCCAAAAGTGATGTTTCCCAAATCTTGAAAAATTTTCTTATCACGGTCGAACGAAAATTTAATAAACGTGTCAAGAAGATTAGGAGTGACAATGGGACGGAATTTACTTGCTTAGAAAAATATTTTATTGAAAATGGCATTGAGCATCACACCACTTGAATTCATACGTCCCAACAAAATGGAAGGGTGGAGAGGGAGCATAGACATATCTTGAATGTGTGTCGTGCTTTAATGTTTCAAGCAAAATTATCGGTGAAAATTTGGGGGGAGTGTGTATTAGCAGCAGGGCACCTTATTAATCGTACCCCTTCAAAATTGTTAAATGGAAAAACCCCCTATGAAATTCCTTTTGGAAAACCCCCTTCCTACAAACACATTAAGGTTTTTGGTTCTCTATGTTATGTCCATTACTCTCGAAGAGATAATGATAAATTTGCTAGTCGAAACAGACGATGTGTCTTTTTGGGTTATCCTTTTGGGAAGAAAGGTTGGTTAATGTATGATCTTGATGAGCATAAAATGCTCATCTCTCGAGATATTGTCTTTGTGGAAAAGGAGTTTCCCTTTGCTAGTGATTGGACTGATCTAGAAAAAGCCTATACAAATTCAGACATATTCCTTTGTGCGTCTACAGATGAAGTTACCTATGAAGAAGACAATGTTCATATGGGAAATCAGTTGTCTGAAGGCCCTGAATAGTTGTCTGACCAGTTGTTTGAACAACCTGATGCGCAACCTGAACAATTGTTTGAATAACCCGCTGCACAAGTTCTCGCACAACCAGTCACAGATTCTGATCAGAGGCCCGAACACACTTCTGATCCATTACAGGAGGCTAACCAATCTGCAGTAGAGACTTTAGGTCGAGGTCAGAGAGCTAGGATTCCCTCTTCAAAGTATCCATAAACTGAATATGAGTTGGGCAAGGCTCACACTGCACAAGTCCCCTCCCCGTCCAGTTCGCCTGTCCAAAAGAAATCTTCAGGTACTCGCTATCCTTTATTACACTTTGTTAGTTGCACTAAATTTTCTATGGCACATCGTTGTTTCTTGGTTGTTGTTGACTCAGGATATGAACCGAAGCATTTTGGGGAAGCAGTTACATATTCCCATTGGTGTGAGGCCATGCACAAAGAACTTGCTGCTCTTGATCAGAATGGTACGTGGGAATTAGTAGATGCTCCCATTGACAAGAAGGTGATTGACAACAAATGGGTTTATAAGATTAAGTATAATGCGGATGGATCAGTTGAACGTCACAAAGCTCGCTTGGTCATATTGGGGAACCGCCAAGTTGAAGGTGGATTTCAAAGAAACTTTTGCACCAACAATCAAGATGGTCACTGTTCGAGTCTTTCTATCCATTGCTGCAGTTCGTGGGTGGGATCAAATGGATGTTCACAATGCATTCCTTCACGGCGATCTTAGTGAAGATGTCTATATGAAGGTACCTTTGGGCCATCATGCTTCTTCCTCAGGCAAGGTATGCAAACTCAAGAAATCACTACGGGGCCGTTTGGTAGCCCTTCTTAGGCTGGATAGGATTATTAATTCAATAAATTTGGTGTTTGGTACATTAAATGCAACCACTGTATTATTTCTAACAACCTGGATAGTAACCTCTTATCCCCTTCTTATTAATCCCAAAAAAAGGGTGGTATTATTAATCCCCTGATTAATAATCCCCTCACTATTAATACAGGCTAATCCTATCGGCCTATCAAACGAGCCCTATATGGTTTCCGTCAAGCTCCTCGTTGTTGGTTTGAAAAATTGTCAACTGCCTTGAAGAAATATGGCTTCTTTCAATCTTATTCTGATTATTCTCTCTTCTCTTACACCACTTCCGTTGTTGAGATACACGTCCTTGTGTACGTGGATGATTTAGTCATTGGTGGTAATGATCACGAGGTAATTCAACGCTTCAAGGCATATCTCAGTAACTGCTTTCATATGAAAGACTTGGGGCGTCTTAAGTATTTTTTGGGCCTTGAAGTAGCTACACATCCAGACGACATTTTTCTTTCTCAACGAAAATATGCCCTTGATATTCTTTCTGAAACAGGATTTCTTGGTGCTCGTCCGACACTTATATCCATTGAACAAAATCACTGTTTGGCCTTGACTGAAGACAGGGATTTTCGTGATCCTGAGCCTTACCGGCGTCTTATAGGGCGTCTCATCTATCTCACCATTACACGCTCGGAGTTGTCCTGTAGTGTGCATATTCTTGCACAATTTATGACCAAGCCCAAGATTGCTCATTGGACTGCTGCTCTACGTGTGGTTCGTTATTTGAAAGCACATCCTGGACAAGGAATTCTCTTGAAAAGATCCTCCATTTTACAACTGCGAGCCTACTGTGATTCTGTCACTGTCTATTTTATTTTTCTTGGTGACTCACCGATCTCATGGAAGACAAAGAAGCAAGGTACGATCTCTCGCTCTTCGGCTGAGGCAGAATATCGATCTATGGCTAGTGCCACGTGTGAGCTCAAATGGTTACTTGGTCTTCTTCAGTCCTTCGGAATTAAACAAGACTCTCCGGTGCCTCTTCTCTGTGATAGTCAATCTGCTCTACATATGGCGCAAATTCCAGTCCATCATGAACGCACGAAGCATATCGAAGTTGACTGTCATCTTGTTCGTGATGTTGTTCGAACAGGTGTCCTCACAACTCGGTATATTCACACATCCGAACAATTGGCTGATGTCCTTACCAAGCGTTGGGTAGTCGACAGTTTCTCAATCTTCTTGGCAAGTTGGGCGTTTGTGACCTACACGCTCCAACTTGAGGGGGGGTGTTGAGATATTGACAAAATATCTTTGTTAATATCTTTTCCTTTTCCTTGTAAATTTTGTTTCGTTATGTGATGTTTGTAAATTAGAAAGAGTTCTTCTCCAAGTAGGAAAGTAGAATATATGATTAGCATTATAATCGCTTTCCAAATAGGACACTTGTGTATATATATACTCCCTCCGTCTCACAATTTTACGCACTTTTTGTGTCGGTGCGGGAATTAAGGTAAAAGGTGATAAAGGTAATGTATTGCGAGTGTAAAAGTAAAATAGGAGAGAGAATGAGTGGAGAGAATAGTAAATTTGAAAAGTGTTGTGAGTAGAAAGAAGTGGGTCCCATTTCCATTTTGAGAAAGTGCAGATTATTGTGAGACGCCCAAAAGAAATTTTTTTACAAATTATTGTGAGACGGAGAAAGTATATATATATATATGATATAAACAATTGTATTCTCTAAAAAAATAAAAAGAGAAAAATAAAAAATAAAAATTATTTTCTCCTTCACAATTTCGATTTTAACTTACCACTTGGTAAGGTAAGTTTACTAAAAAAAAAATGTAAAGGGCTTATTTGAGTGCGCTAGAACCCCAAACAGTGGTTAGGGCGGGAAAACTAGAACGCCGACCGATCTCGGGGAGAAATGGAGGTGGCGAGACTACCAATTTCAGCGGCGCAGAGAGGGAAGCTTATCTCTGCAGGCTACACTTCTCTCTCCTCCCTCTCTTCTCTCTCTCCATCCTACCTTGCTCAAGGTATTCTCACACATGGTTGCTATATTCGAACTCAAATTCATTGTTTGTTTATATTCAAGTCTCAATATCTATATAAAATGATGCTTTGATTTTGGCTATCAGAATTTGAAATTGATGTTTTTTGATGACTTCAATTTCATGATTATGAGGATAATAATTGGTCGCTTCCCCTCACCAATCCACGATTGTGAGATGTTTTAGCATTTCCAGTTCCAATTCCATTGCAAAATCGACCTCTAACCGCGAACGCCATTGAAATGGGAACAGTATTAGTTACTGTATTTGGTTAATATAAGGGTATCGTAAAGTGGGTAGAGATTTTAAGGGTTAAAATAAAAGAAAGGGATTAACAAGTAGAATAAGGCGGTGACAGTCGGGATTTTCTGAAATGGGGGCAAAAACATTTTGGCACTAGTTATAGGGGCAAAAATATATTTTAGTGTTTTTTGAGTCAGGTATTCATTTATACACCAAAACCCGAGTTTAAAAATATTTGACAAGAATTGTCAATTGTACTACTTCCATCCCAAAAAATGAATGTCCAAAATTTTTTCAAAGTTGCTACGGGGCAGCTGAACCCATTAATAGAACGGTACTTCCCTGGAATAAGGACTATGAAAAGGAGAATCTGTATTTTAATATCTTTGTGGATACTGCAAATCTGTTTGATTAACTCTTTCTTTTTTATGTACTTTATCTTCAAGTAGAGCTGAAAATTCCTGAAGATGAAGCACTAGCAATTCTGAATGTCGCATCGCGTGGTTTGGACAGCACCGAGGGAAGTCATGCTATTGTCAATGGTGCGGATTCTCTTAGTGTTCCATATTTATCATTTCACTTTTTTATATATATACCATACAGGCACCCTTTAAAATTTTTTGAATTAGCTTTTAGTGGTAGTTTAAGAATGCTTTTTTTCTTTTGGTGATTGTTTAGTGCAACAGAAGGCTTCATTTGTTTGGCAATTTTTTGTGTAAAATTCATTCCATCAACATGGACTATGACTTAGAAGATCTATTTTAATATTTATCATTAAGAGATGAGGAGTACTCCCTCCATTCCTTTAGATCATTGAAGATGATAGCGTTTTGTTTTTCTTTTGAATTGGATTTAATTCATAAATCCCCCATCATTGTACAAAGCTTAATTGAGGTTTCATTTAGACTATTGACACTTATCATGATTCTACTCTCTTACAGGTGCACAGACTGCCTGGGACATGCTTCATGAGGAGGATTCTCTCAGACACATTACCACATCGTGCACAGATTTGGATTATATCCTGGGCGGGGGAATATCTTGCAAAGAAGTTACTGAAATTGGTTAGCATTTGAAAGCATTTGCACGTTTCCAGCAAATATAGTCATGTTATTCTTTATAGGTCTTTGTCATTTTAGATTTACTCGTGGACCACATTGATTCTCTTTATTAACTTACTGAATGGATGTTCTTCTTCCTCATATTAGGAGGAGTGCCAGGCATTGGAAAAACTCAAATGGGGTATGAACTGTTGATATTTCAGTTATGTTCTTCTGAAAAAGGGATTATTTTCCATTAGATTCTAACGGAGTTTACAGGATTCAACTTGCAGTAAATGTTCAAATTCCTATTGACTACGGTGGATTTGGAGGCAAGGCAGTTTATATAGGTTAGAGCCACAATTTGGTATAAAAATGCCTCAGGCAATGATGTTAGTTGTCGCTTTTCTCGTATGGAATTTGGTATTGTTGAAGAGCACAAATACTTACTGGGAAATCTAATGCTTTTTAATGCTTAGATACCGAGGGCAGCTTTATGGTAGAGCGTGCTTTACAAATTGCAGAAGCATGTGTGGATGACATGTTAGAATACAGCCGCTTAATACGGAAGGATCCTCAAGTTTCCCAAGTCAAAATGCAGCCCAAGGATTTCCTAGAGAATATTTTCTATTTTCGTATCTGCAGTTACACAGAGCAAATTGCAGTGATAAACTTCTTGGAGAAATTTATTACGGAGCACAAGGATGTAGGTAACATTAGCCATTTATAAATTTTTCACTCTGCCTTTTAGCATCTATGTCAAAATTCTGTGTTTGTGTTAGTTACTTATATCCTGGAAAATTATCAATTTTCTATCTTGATGCTGCTCTTCAACACTCAACAAACAAATGAGTTTGTGCAGAAAATAAGGGAACCAGTACTTTGAATTGATGAGTCCTTTAGTTTTTGGCATAAATTACGGGAGTTAACTTCTAGGCCATTTCGTAGCACATAGAATACATGAACACCCATGGGACAGTGAGGAGGAAATGAATTACACATTGATCTATAATAATGCATTTGTCACAAACCGCAGCATGCCCATAGTGGTAGAGCCAGATTCTTCTTTCTTTACTTGTTAGACATTCATGCTTCAACCTCTAATATCTTAGCCCTTTACTTTTTGTCTATGTTTCCTTCGTGACCAAGTCTAGCGTAAAAGTTAAGTAGAAAACCTTTGCTACCCATAGTAATATCATACTTCCTCCGTCCCAAAATGAATGTCCAAATTTCAAGAAATGTCCCAAAATGAATGTCCAATTTTTTGGGAAGTTACTAAATCCTCCCTTATTATATAACAAGTTCTAATTCACACTAGACTCATGATGTAATATAGTGAGATCATTAAGGATTTGTATGTACTTATGCTACTAAACATACTTAAGTTTAACCTTTTTGCAAATGTCTGTCAAAGTAAAATTTGGACATTCACATAGGGACGGAGGGAGTATTATTATATGTTAGGATTTGTGTCTTTGAATATGTAGAAATTCAGTTGACAAAGGAGTATAAGAATAAATCGGAACTTGATTTGAATCGAAGACGAAAGAGGAGAAGGAATTTGAATGCGATTTGGAGTATTGTGCAGTTGGACTGTGCAGTTAGATTGAGCTTAGACGAGGGACAAGTTTCTGGAAATTGAGTGCTCACCTTGAGTGAGCACCTAAAAAAACAGTAGTCAAATTAAGGGAACAAGGCACCTGGGTTCTTGGCTGGCCGGGTGGGCCTTGGGTTGGCTGGTTTGGGCCTTAGGCTATTTGGCTTGTTTTTTGGCCGACTGTTGCAGCCTTATTTAACAGGGATTAAGGAATCCTTTTGTATTCGGATCAAGTCAGCTTGTTTCCTTGCAGGTTTTGGACTCCTTCTGCGTTAGGGAATTGAGCAATATAAGGCTCCACTTGTTTGGGAGAAAATGTTATCCGGAAAATGGTTTCTGGAAAATGAAAATGTTTTACGGAAAATGACATTCGGTTGTTTGGTAATCTAAGAAAAATGTTTTCCAGAAAACATTTTCATGTGCTTAGTAAATCTAAGAGTAACATTTTTCTGATAAAATCACAAAATGTGACAGGTAGGGTAGGTGAATGGGGGGACAAGGGTAGGGTAGGTGGTGGGGGAGAGGGTGAGGTAGGGGTTAGGATCATGATAGGGTAGAGTAGTGGAAATGAGGTGGGAAGGTAGAGTGAAGGTAGCGGATTGGGGTTGTGGGTGGGGTTGGTTGGTGAGTGATTGAGGGGTGGGTAGGATAGGGTGTGGGAATGGGGATGGTTGGGGGAGTTGTTAAAAAATAATTTTAATGAGTAAAACACAAGCCTATTTTCCATTGACCGGAAAATATTTTCCGTTGACTTTATTTTCCGATGGTTACCAAACACCGGAAAATGGGGAACCAAACGGAGCCTAAATACTGTTATTTCGCCTACCGTTTTTCGTGATCTCTAGTGTGATAGACAATCAATGATTCTAGGATCCCAAACTAGTGTGGGCTACATAGATTTTCTAGTTTATTTGGTCATTTGGTGCAATACAATTTGCTCATCTGTATATTCTAGATCTAGGGTTTACACAGTCAGAAATTTTGTGACCAAAATTCGTGCATTAGCTTAGAACTTGTAATTGATGATTCTCCATATTAATAATATTGTTCTCCCTATGGCCGTAAACGTAGCCAAGTTGGTGAACCACGTAAATACTTGTGTTTGTGCGCTTGTGTATGTTGTGATTATCCATCTTTCTCTACTACATGTTATAACATTATATGTTGACTAATTTCCACGTCACATGGCTGAGATTTTTATCTAACCTTTAAGTTGCTCCTAACTGTGTATACATATTGAAGATCACTTCTGCAGTCCTGCCTTGTGGAGTATTTAACTATCCTGATGTCTATTCAGGTTAAGGTGGTCATTATTGATAGCATTACGTTTCACTTCCGTCAAGATTTTGATGACATGGCTCTTAGAACTCGTGTACTCGGTGGAATGGCCCTAAAGCTGATGAAACTTGCCAAAAAGATGAGTGTGGCAGTAAGAATCACACTCTAGTATACTCCATATTTATTTAATTTCATGGATATGTGACAAATAAGTTAGTAAACACAACCAATACAGTTTCTGGATTAAATTTTACAGTGTAATTTTGTAATTTCCCATTTTTTGTTTTAAGCAGGTTGTTCTACTGAACCAAGTGACCACCAAATATTCTGAAGGTTCATTCCATTTAGCTCTGGCTCTAGGTAATTTCAGTTTACTAAGCCTCTCATTCTCAATTAAGTCCAATTTACCTCCTCAAATGCCCTTTTTTTCCTCTAATCCTATCATTGCTATGCCGTCTATCTAATTTTATTTTATTTACCACATTGAACAGGAGATAGTTGGTCGCATGCCTGCACTAACCGAGTCATTTTGTATTGGAACGGAGATGATCGGTGTGCATACATTGACAAGTCACCTTCTCTAAGGTCAGCATCTGCACCTTATTCAGTTACAGCTAAAGGGATTCGGAATGCAGCTTCAGATCATAATAAAAGACTCAAAATTAAGTAAGTTGACTATTTTGATTAAAATTTAGGCTACCAATATATTTCTTGTTTGTTGTGGTTTCCACTTTTGGGTTAACTTGATAAAGACAACAAAAAAATATTTTTAAAAATTTATTGACATTGCAGTAGTTTGTTACTCTTCCTTTGCCCCAAAATGAATGATCAAAAAGTTTTAAAATTTGCTCTTGATCAATTTTTAGGTTATTTATTTTAGGACGGAGAGAGTGGGAGTTTTTGTCATATGGCTAGAGATTCTGGATCTGTTATGATGATAAAACTGCATTAATAACACAATGTAATTCTTGCAAAAGCTGTTCAGGTTTCAGCCACCCTCATGTTTTGGTTTGAGCCTTGATCATTTGTGGATGACTATCTCTATTCAATCAATGTGGGCGAATGCAATTAGATCTTTCCTTGGTTTCGTAAAGAAAAAAGAAAAAAAAACAATACTCTCCACCGTCCCGTTTGAAATTACATACTTTGGGTTTGGCACGGGAATTAAAGAAAAGTGTTAGTGGAGTAGGTATTGTGAGTATAAAGAGTGATGTATGAGAGAGAAAGTGGGGTATGAAATCATAATAAGTGAAAAGTTGTTGTGAGTTGAAATACTGAAATTAGGTGTCATTGATTAAATAAGTATTGTAATATAAATTATCCTAAATTGGAATGATGGAAAGTGTAGTTTCAAATGTGACAACCTTTTGAATAAAAAGTTGAATAAAAAGTGTAATTTCAAATGGGACTGAGGTTGAGGGTGTATTTATTTAAAAAAGAAAATAAAAGGGTGAAGAAGACGGAGGAAGTAGTATTTTGTGGGCCAAACTATGTTTATTCCCCAAAAGTATCCAAGCAATCCCACTTTGCACCCCAAACCAAATTTTGTCACAGAGTAACACTATAATTTGCCTTTAGTCCCACTTTGACCCATGACCCATAACGGTGTTAGAAATTTAACGAAATTTGGTTAAATGAATTTGTTTTAATTAAAGGGACTAAAAAGTAATGATTAAGGAGGATAAAACTGTTTTTAATCCTATCATCATCAACCTCCTTCACAACCACCCACCACCACTTATCTCCACCGCCACCAATCTACACCACCCAAACAAACCCAAACCCAAAGCCACCACCACTTCCTCCTCAAACACCCTCTAATCAACTTAAACATCTAATTCCATTTACAACCACCACCACAAGATTTCAGAAGAAGAATTTAAAAACTTGAAAAAGTGTGACCGTCGACCTCCACCGTCTCCTTCGCAGCAACAACCATCTCTCCGACCCTTAACATCCGAGACTTTTCCTCTATTCAACTCTCATTCCGACCGAGTTCCTTCGTAGCATGTTCGTCTAAACTTTGCAGATTCATGTGTGCAAAATTCCCAAAAGGCAAAACACCCAAAATCAGACACCATCACTCAAATACAGATTCATAAATGAAAACCCATGTTTATGAACTTCATAGAATGTCAGATTTGAAATTGGATTTAAATCACGGCAACCATGAAAGTACTATGACCGGAGAAGAAGATGGAGGTCGTCTGTGAATATGAAGGTGACGGAAGGAGATGTAGGTGACAGGAAAATAGAGATGAAATGGTGGAGATGAATTGAAGGAGGCGGCAATTGGACGTGTGGAAGGAGAGGATGAAATTCCAAAGGATTGGGGGTGATGAGGGATGGGAAAGGGCTGAGTAAAGAAGATGAGAGAGAGAGAGAGGGCGGGGGAAAATGTGGGTTTGGGTGGTGGTGGTGGTGGCCGGATTCTTGGGAAAATGGTGGGGTTGGGTGGTGATGGTTGCTCACTGGTGGGGTTGGGTGGAGAAAATCCTCAATAACAAAATGACATTAGTATGCTTATTTTATTTTTTTTGAAAAATTGAACAAAAGCCCCCTCACATGACATGTACGTGATTAAATTTCGTTAAATTTCTAATACCGTTAGGGGTCATGGGTCAAAGTGAGACTAAATGCAAATTAGAGGGCTACTTTGGGACAAAATTTGGTTTGGGGTGTAAAGTGGGATTGCCTAAATACTTTAGAGGGATAAACGTATTATGGCTATTTTGTGGGATTTGGAACTGCTCCTCCTTTAGTTAGCTCATTCTTCCTACTGCAATAATCTATAATTAGCTGCTTTTCCATAGTGGTGGGAAGATGATTAGAAGTAACTTAATATATGTAGGACTTAAATTATTATTAATTACTCTGTTAATTTTAAAAAGGGAGTATATGTCACAGTTTCAACTGTATCAACTACAACCTCCGTCCATTAAAATTATGACATTTTATTATTTTGGGTGTCTCACTTGAAATCACTTGAAATAGGACAACCCAAAATGAAAATGTTTTATTCGGTGAAACTCACTCTCAGACTCACAACAACGTTACACTTATTATTTTCTATATTTTTTTTCTTTTCTACCTCACTTTTCATACCCACAATATTTACTTCACTAACACTTTTTCTTAAATTCCGTGTTGGGATTGAGAATCTTGTTTCGAGCGGGACAGATGGAGTATGTTTAGAAGGAAAAACGATTTTTATACTTAGGACACACATTAAGATTTTTAAATAAGGAAACATGTGGTTTTTTTAAACTTATTTTATTTTATTCATTTTCATAATTAAACTTGTTTTAACCTATTTATTTTCATAATTGTAAAGATATTTTTTTAGGGAATTTGCTTCATAAATTCCTTTTGGAACATATCAATTTTCACTAAGTTCTTCATTGTATTAAAATGTCCCATAAGTTCTCATGTTGTATTATGTACTCCCTTCTTCCCAGTTCAATAGATACCAACTTTTTGGGTGTGGGAATTAAGAAAAAGTAGGAGAGAGAAATAGGTGGAGGAGGTGTTTGTGAGTATGAAGAATTAAATAGGAGAGAGAATGAGTGGGAGAAATAGTTAGGAGAGAGAATGTTGTGAGTGAAAAAGTAAAATAGGAGAGAGAATGAGTGGGGTAAATAGTGAAGATTCATTTCCATTTTGGGTAAGTATCAATTGGTGTGGGACGGACAAAAAAAGAAATAAGTATCAATTGAACTGGGACGGTGGGAGTATAATACAACATTTAGTTATGCAGTAGTTTAAAATCATAATACTGCATTCGCACCACCGCCTCCGCCACAGTCCAGCTCCGCCGCCGCCGTCTGCTATCGCCGCATGTCGAAATCCGGTCAATTTTCACCGGAATCCGGCCGACGATCGCCGGAAGCCAGTCGCCGGAGGTCGGAATCTGGTCGCCGGTCCATGGGCTTCGAACTCCGGTCACCGGAGGCCGCCGAAATGTGGTATTATGGTCTTAATTGATGTTGTATTTTCAAAACATAATACAACACGGGAAAGGAACTTATTGGACGTTATGAAACTTTCTTAGAACTTATCGGGCATAGTCCCTTTTTTTTATGTACGTAAATTTACATATTTATGAAAACATATAAATACATTGATTTTCTTATTTAATAAGTTTAATGTGTTCTATAATGGCGCACATTTGAAGCAGAATGAAAAAAATAAAAATGGTGAAGGAGCGGTCTCTTAAATCCATACTCCCTCCGTCTCATAAGTCTTAAGAAAATTTTCCATTTTGAGCGCTCATAAGTCTTATGAATTCTCAAAATGGAAACCTTAAATCACTATTCTCTCCACTCATTCTCTCTCCTACATTATTTTAATACTTACAACACATTATAATTTACTATTCCCTTCACTCATTCTCTTACCTATTTAATTTTTCACACTCACAACACTTCTTTCACTCATTCTCTCTCCTAATACTATAATAATATTCCTTAATTTTTATGTCATTTCACTTTTTCTTAAGCTTTATGGGGCGGAGGGAGTATTTTGAGGGGGCGAGTTGTCCTTTGTAACGGCGGCTGCTGCCTGCTGGTAATGTCAAAGGTTAAATGTCATTGCTGACAAACAATTCTCTCATTTAGAAAATCATTTCTTGACCTTTTTTTTTTTTCAGGATAGCTTCTGGAATTATATTTTTTTTTATCAAAATACAACAGTATTTTTATGTCCCAAAAATGAATATTTAAAAAAAAATGTTTTTGATTAAGAATAAATTATAATTTTTTTTAATATTTATTTTAATACGAATGAAGTAATAACGTACTAACAAAATAATAAGACATGAAGGGTAAAATAAAAATGAAAAGAAGGAACATTTTGCGAAATTGTGATTTTGGAGTTATTAACAGTGAAAAGAAAAGCGGCTACATTAAATCAATGTTAATGGCGTCTTTTGTTGCACTAATAATGTGATTCTAATGATTGAATAATGTAATTTATTCCTTTTCCATCCATTTTCTTTTACACCCAACCTTTTTCTTTCCAAAAGTTTTTACTCCTCAAGCCTATAATTTTATTACTCTCTCCGTCCCTAAAAGATTTTCATGTTGTACATTTTGCAATTATTAAGGAAGAACTTCACCTTCTTATACCTTAATAGATTTGCCCTAACATTCATGTTTAAATTTAGAAATAGGACATACTTTTGGGACAAGTCAAAATGACAAATGGGACAATCTTTCAGAGTACTATACTATGAGTTGCTCTTATAAAAAATGTGATTTAAATGAAGAGATAGAAAAATGGGTTTCATTAAATTGTCAGTTTTAATCATATAAAGTGTTGGTTCAAATATTATAAAATGATAAATTCAAATTGACACCTATAAACATTTAAAAACTAACATTTTTAACATTTGCTAAAGATGACTAATGGTAGTGTTAAGAATTTTCAGTTGTAGTGCTAAATAGTGTCAGTGATATTGTTAAATATTGTTAGTTGTTTTGTTAAATAGTGTTGGTATAATGTTGAAAATAGTGTCAGTCTTAGTTTTAAAAAGTGTCGGTAATAATATTGTCAGTTATATTGTTGAAAAGTGTCAGTGAGTTTTATAAGTTATAATTATTTATAAATATGTCACCGCACGTTTAAAAAAATCACTTATTTACAAAAATGTTATCGCGTATTTTGAAAACACGTTTTACACTTACAAAAATGTTATCGCGTATTTTGAAAACAGGTTTTACCCTAATCGGGTGTAAACCAGGTTTTTCCGAGATTTTGTGCCTATATTACATCATACTGTTTTTATTTTGGGAATTGATGTTTTTACCTAAGTTAATTAATCTAGGTTTGTTTCACAACAACAACAAAGCCTTAGTTTCAAAATAATTCGGATTTGACTAACATGAATTCTCATATGTAATCGTAAAAAAAATATATATATATCAACCAATTCACCCACATGAATTTTTGCCCTCTCCTCTAGCCTTTTCAACGCCATATTTTCATCAAATTCAAGTAAACTCATATCGTTTTCAATCACAGTAACCCAAGTTTGATTGGGTATTCCCTTACCACTCGCCATTTTATCACATCTCCGCTTTTCAGGTTTTTTAACCGGTGCATCACTTCTCCCTCTCAAATGACTAAAACACCTTATATGATTCTCCATTATTTTATCTGCAATGGGCGCAAAATCGGTGCATCACTCGGTCTCCCTCTCTAGAGCTGTCAATTCGAAAATACGGGACGGGACGGGACGAGACGGGACGGGACAAAACGGGACGGGACTAAAATACTCCGTTCCATCCTGTCCCATTTGCGGGACGCGGGATCCCGCGAGACCCATGCGGGACCCGTTGACTAGGCGCCAAGGCACGGTGAAGCCCACTTCTCAAAATGCGGGCCCAGATCAATGGTGTATTAAGGCAATCTCTAGATTTGTAAAAACCCTCCATCAAAGTGTTGAGGGTAACAAGATTTGGAACACAATCACACTGACTCATCCTTAGATATAATTGCAATGCATCTCCCACTTTGCCTACAGAACAAAGATCATGGATTATTATATTATGCATAATTACATCAGGCTTGAGACCCTTTTCAACAACTTGGCACCACAGATTCAGAGCCATGTCTATCTTTTTGCCTTGACAAAGACCACGCATCGGGAAGCTGTAGGTGACTATTTTCGAGAGAGCACGTTGTATCCTTCGTCATATCAAAGACCATAGAGGTATATAGGGCTTAGTGGAATCCATATTGATAACACTGAAACCAGAGAGATATACATGGCCGAGATATGCGGGACGGGAACGGGACGGGCGGGACCGCACCATGTTGTCCCGCGACGGAAATGGGATGAGACGGGACGGGACGAAACGGAACGGGACTAAAATACTCCGTCCCATCTCGTCCCAAATCTATTGCGGGACGGGACGTCCCGACGGGACCGTCCCAACTTGACGGCTCTATCCCTCTCACATGACCAAAACACCTTACACGATTTTCTCTCATTTTATCCTCAATTGCCGCAACTTCTACTTTACACCTAATCATCTCATTCATCGATCGATCATTTATTGTATGCCTACACATATATCGTAGCATACGGATATTCGCTACATTCATCTTTTGAACGTAACACTGTTTCACGGCCCAACATTTAGTGTCATAAAGCAGTGTCGACCTAATTGCATTGCGGTAGAATTTTTCCTTTAATATATGTGGCATGCCGTGATCACAGAAAAACCCTGTGACACTCTTTTATTTCAACCAACCTGCTTTAATCATATAAGCTATGTCTCCATCTAATTTTCCATTATTTAGGATAATAGATCCAAGATAGCAAAATAATTCAAAAAATCGGATAATCTTTCCAAGATAGTAAAAGATTAATCTTATGTTTTCAATTTAATGTTTTGAAATTATCTCAGTAGAATTTTAGTTTTATAATATTAGAGTCTTCTTGTCTCGCATTGTCCCGTATTGTCCCGCGTTCCGATGTAGATTTGGGATGGGACGAGGTATATTAGGCCCGCGAAGAATTCGGGACGACCCGTTCCGCGTAGCCGCGAGATATCATAGTTTTGTCTCGTCCTGTCCCGTTATCTCGAATTGACGGCTCTAAGTAGTAGTCTGGCTCCAGAGTTTTCAAACCCTTATACTCCCTCCGTCCCACTTCAAGGGTCCTAAGGTAGTATTTCATGCTTCTTAAGAAATTTTTTAAAAAATGAATAAAGAATTGCAAGTGGGGAGAATATTAGAGGAGAGAGAATGTAAAAGTTAAAACATTTATGGCAAAATCTCTTTTTGATTGAATTTTTTTTTTTTTTGTAAATATGTTAATATTATAAGGGCATAATGAATGATTTTTTTGTAAATATATTTACATTATAAGGGATAAATGTCCGAAACACTTTTCAAAATTTGTCATTAATAGAATGAGTTTCTTAGTCTGAGACGGAGGGAGTATTAATCTGGAATATCCAAAGAGTTGGTATTATAAAAAACATAAAAAGACAAAATTTTATTATGGGTAGAAAAAAATTGGAATTCAAAGAAAAAGGCATATCCCTTATAAATATTAGCATTAATGTAGGATTTTTTTTCCAAAATATAGCTTTTTAAAAATTTATATTCCAAAATAACATTATTAAAAATTTAAGTACCAAAATTTTATTATGGGTAGAAAAAAATTGGGGAGGAAATGATGAACACCCGTTTGAAGGTGAACATTTTGAAAGGGGACCAAAATGTGCACTTAAGGCTAAAACTCGGTGGAGTTACAAAAGTCATGTTTGATGTTTCTGCTCAGTTTGGTGGGTTGAGTAGCTTACAATTGTATGTTAAGATAAAATTAGTTGATAATGTGAATGTTGAGGAGTTTGAAACCCATGAGGAGCCATTACAAAATGAGTATGTTAATGACATGGATACCTTCCAGATGGGTTCTTTAAGCTGCTATAGTCAGAGGGATGTTGGAACAAGTACACAAACATATGTGGAAGAGGAAGAGGGAGAGGAAGAGGAAGAGGAAGAGGAAGAGGAAGAGGGGGAGGAAGAGAGAGAGGAAGAGGGAGGGGGTGAGGGTGAGGAATTGTATAATAATGATGATAATGAGTCAGATTATGAAGAAAATATTGAGTTACTTCTAAATGAAGATTGTGACGATGGATATGATGATTGCAGTAGTCCTACTAATGATAGCGAGAATGAGGGAGAAGATTTGGCGTTACATTTGGTTGCTTACGAAGAACCACAACATCATGTGCACGAGAGAGTCGGGTATCAATTTTATCGTGATATTGGAGAAGGATCAGAGATATATGATGATAACCAATATGACTTTGCTGAATGGAATGTAGGACATGATGAAATTGCCAAAGGTATTCGCTTTTCAAAGAAGACAGATGTGCAGTATAAAATGAAGTTGTTTCATATTAAGAAAAATATGCGCTTCAAGGAAAACGAAGCACAACCCGAAAGTGGACTATTGAGTGTTTGGTGAAAGATTTTCCGTGCAATTTTTATGTGAATGTGAGTTTGAAGAATGCCGGGTATTGGGAAGTTACCAAATACAAGGGTCCTCATTCTTGCTTGGGAACTGAAATTAGCCAAAATCATCAAAACATGGATGCTAAGTTCATAGGGCAAGAAGTTTTGGAACTGGTTAAGGCTGATCCCGAGTTGAAGATTGCACTAGTGAAGGCGGAAATAAAAAAAGCCCATGGGAAGGAAGTTTCATATAGAAAGGCATGGTGTGGCAAACAAAAAGCTATTGCAGAGGCATATGGTGACTGAGAAGAATCTTACGTAAGACTGCCACGTTTATTAGCAGCCATCCAAAAGTGGAACCCTGGAACCATTGTGGAGCATTCTGATCCTCCTCCTCCCGGTGCTTTAGATATGTTTGATCGTGTGTTCTGGGCATTTGGCACTCGTGTGGAAGCATTCTCTCATTGTCGTCCTGTTATTTCTGTTGATGACACATTCCTGCATGGAAGATATAGAGGGGTTATTCTTATTGCCATGGGTGTCGACGCAAATGATAGTCTACTTCCTCTCGCATTCGCTATTGTTGAAAAAGAGGACTATCGAAACTAGTGTTGGTTTCTGCATCTTCTTTGCAAACATATTGTTAAGGGTCGTGAAGTTTGCTTGATATCTGATCGGCATAATGGCATCCTTTCCACGGTTGGAAACATTGCCAGCTGGCCACGAAATGTTATCCACAGATGGTGCATGTTGCACTTGCGAGCTAATTTTCTTAAAGCTCACAAGGGCGTTGGATTGAAAGATCTTTTTTGGCGTGCTGTTAGCACCACCCAAGATAGAAAGCTTAAATGCTATCTGAGGCAAATTTATATCATCAACCCTGAGGCAACTAAATGGTTTGAGCTCTTGGATGCTAGAAAGTGGACAATGGCTCACGATGGTTGATATAGGTACGACATTAAGACTACTAATTTGTCTGAAGTTTTTAATGGCGTTATGAAAGGAGCCCGGGGGATGCCTATTTCAGCAGTTGTTGAGATCTCATTCTATAGGTGTGTGGCATACTTTCAAGATAGACTCACTAAAGCAATTAGTGCTTTAGGGGGAGATCCTAATGGCATCCCACCACCAAATGACACGCTACAATTCAGTGAGAGAATCGATCGAAGATACCGATACAACTTGAATAAAATTTGGGTTTCATCACGTCACAAGTTTTAACACTATGTACGTGGGTGTTTATAGTGTGACGACCGAGTGCGTGGTGACAAAGGTGAACACATTCAAGTTGTGAGATTTCGTGATCGAACATGCACTTGTGGCAAATGGATGCAATATCATTACCCTTGTTCGCATGTGCTTGCGTGTTTCAAATCGCAAAATGTCGATGGTATGAGTTATATTCATCCTTTTTACAACCTTGCCTCATACTACAAGACGTGGAGTTGCTCTTTTCATCCAATTCATGACGAGGCCTATTGGAATGTAGATCATATTGTCCCACGTTTTTACCCTAACCCGGACCATAGACGTGACCAGAAGCAAGGGAGACCCAAGTCAAGGCGACTGAGAAACTCTATGGATTGACAAGTTGCAAAAAAAAAAAAAAAAAAAAAAAGGATCCTATCAATTTTACCTTAATTAGTAAGATAAGACACATACTAATCAGACTAGAAAACATAAAAAAACTCATATTCAAACCTTCAAAGTCACCATAGCGTCACCAAATTCATTTCGTGTAATGGTCTTGACAACAGCAACGACAACATTAATCCTATCAAAATTGATACATCCACCCTTGACAGTATTCAAAGGGGTAGCATGAATCATACCATCGCCATTGAGCAGTTCAAGTGCGGAGAGCCAAGGACTGCGTTGGAAATCTTTATCCTCCACGGGATCTTCAATCGCTCTCCTCACATACTCTTGGGTCGGAATCAGAGGTTCCTGAGAGGAAAAGCTCTGATGATCGAGGTTTCTCTGGCGCATAGCCAACTGCACGGCACCAGCGGGACCAGGAATCAGACGCTCTGAAGAGGGTTGAGACTGATTTATTTGAGAGAGGTCAGAGGGTTGAGGGGCAGATGTTTGGCCAGAAGAATGAGGACGGAGATTGGAATGGCGGGGGAGTCTACGATCCATATTTGAGTTTTGTATGAAGCAGGTTGTAATGAAACTACACCTTCCTTTTAAAGGGGAATTCAGATTTGATAAAACCGGCATTAGCAGTCTCGAATTTGTAAGTTAAGATAAATCCGGCATTGGCAGTGCCGGATTTATCAGTGAAGATAAGATCGGCATTGGCAGTGCCGGATTTGAACGTATATTTAGTATTATATCTTTATTTTTTCATTTTATTTATGAAATATTTGCTTTTTAAAGGGGAATTCATTTTGTTTATGAAATATTTGCTTTTATATAAATTTTTACTACCACATTATAACATATAACATATAACATAGTAATCAATATTCAAATACTGCAACATTTAAATAACGACATTAAAACCAAGTTTGCATGCCAACAAAGGCATGACGAATTAAAATACATACCAAAGATGAAATATTGTTTATGAGGATCCCCCTCATCAAATTAAACCACAAACCAAAGATGAAATTAACAACGAGTTTTAAAATTCAACAAAAAGCAGTAATCTTCAATACTATCCACCATAGCCCGAGCCATCTCCCGGTGGTGGGGGCATCCGTCCTAGGATAGTCTGGAGCAACCGAGTCTGCTCCTCCAGCTGATGATCATGTTGTGCCTTCCAAAGATTTTGTTGTGCCCTCCAAGCACTGGGCGCCTCAATCTCCGCATCAGCGCGGACGGATAGATGTCCAAAATCTCCCCCAAGATCGCTAAGGCGACTCTCCACAGTCGTCAATTTGTGACCAGATAATAAGCAGCCTCGGACGGGTCTGCTCGCCATTCATCCTCCTCCTCCTCCTCCTCCTCCTCCTCATCATCATCATCATCTTCAGCCTGACGTCCCCTAGATGACCCCTCACCGCTCTTTCATTCTGACATTTAGTGGTGAGGGTGAACCTGTTAATCTTAGGACCTGTTCTAATGCCCTTGTTCACTAACCGGACGTTCAATCCCGTTTTCGTTATCAGGGATGTGATCAACAATGGGAAATTGTAGTTGGTATTGGCCATACCCTTAGCTGTGTTCCATATCTCATTACTGATTATTTTCCCGAAATCAATTTTATTTTAACTATCATGTGCATCAGAAATGCACGTCTCCAATTCACCTCATTAAAATGAGAGGAGGGGAGGATCCTCTCACAAATAAATCTATGAATATACTTCATCCAATTGTCCATGTTCCGAGCCTTTACAATTACACCCTTCTTCACATCCCTAGGGTCAATTACCCCGAAAGTCGGAGCTAGCAAATGCAAATTTTCCTTATATTTTTTTCCAATCCTCTCCATCTCTTTGGTATACTCACACCCATCCCCCTCAATGTCGGAGGCTAACCCGTAATATTGATATCACATCCCTATCATATTTTACCTCTACTCCCCGCACAAATGACTTTCCCGTATTCCCCAGTTGAAAAACATTGGCATAAAATTCTTTTACTAAAAGCCCGGTTCCATAGTTTAGGGGCTTACTCCCCAACTTTCCCCATTTGTATTGGGTAACATAGTGTTCTAAATACAAGCCATCAAAATCAAATTCCCTCTCCGGGTTGAATGACTTGGTTTCGTATAGCTCAAAGAAATGTTAAGCTTCATACCCAACAAATTCGAAAGCATCAAACGGGGGATCGACGGGAGGGGTGGTAGTGTTGGTGGTAGTGGTTCGTGCTCTTTTAGACATTATAAATCAAAACTCAAAGATATAGATTGGAAGCTTACTTTGGAATTGGCCGAAAATTCGCCGGAATGTCGCCGGAATGTCGCCGGAATGTCGCCGGAATCTTTGTCTTCAAAATCAAATGTGTGACCCTCTTCAAAATGCACCTCTAACCTTGAATCTGTGTTTAAAAATGGTTGATTGGTTGATTTTGGGGTTGAAGAAGATTGATTTTGGGGGTTGAAGATTCAAATTTTAGAGAGAGAGAGAGAAAAGGGGGCGGCTGGGTTGAGGGTTATTTGATTGGGAGAGGGGAGGTTGTTTTGGATATACCAGCGTTCTTGGGAAATACGCAAAGAGAGTGATCGCACGGGCTTAAGGGAACAATCGCGCCTTTTCTCTGTAAAAAGAGGGCGATCGCTCGTATTTTGGGGTGATCGCGCAACCTCTTTATTATTTGTTTTTTCAAAAAAAATATATTTAATAACAGAATTCAGAATTATTAATACCGGATTACAGTGGGGGCGATCGCCCTATATAAGGGAGCGACCGCTCGCTTGTCCGTCCCTCTTTTTTCAAATTTCAATAAGTTTTTTTAACGTTTTTAGTTAGTTTTTTTTTTTAGAATTTTCATCAGTTTTTTAACGTTTTCAGTTAGTTTTTCAGAATTTCAGTTAGTTTTTTAGAATTTTCAGTAAGTTTTTTAACGTTTTCCAGTTAGTTTTTCAGAAATTTCAGTTAGTTTTCAAATAGTAATCTTTATTAAAAAAAAAGACATATAGAGTACAAAACTTAACAGAAACTGTTAACCGGCGGTTATAACCGTTTCATTGGACACGTCTATATATATATATATATCAGTCCATGGCAAGCTTTCATGGAATTAAAATTAACAATAATAAAAGAATAAGTACGATAGAAAATTGACCACATCCCGGTCACGTAGGATACCCGTCAAGGATGATTAGACGGGGTAAATTCATCAGGAGGATTGCGAATCCTACTCCCTCTCCTCGGCATACGACGACCACCTTATCTAGATTGTTGAGATGAGGATGAGGATGATCCATCGGGATTTTCTGAAAACTCCACACGAGGCAAATGGAAACTAGGCCTAAATCCCGGAATCCCGAATGCCTGCCTGAGTCTCGAGTATAATTGCTAGAAGAAGGGATCTCGGGCGGTTGCGTGAAACCAAGGCGATTCATCAATTCAGTAAAAGAATTACCCGGTCCTGTCTGAGTGAACTCAATCTGATGCATATCACCGTATTGATCCCCCATCTCTGGCTCATCCTCCAGCTGGTATCCGCCACGTCTACGAACCCGATTACGCCTCAGTGGCTCCTCTTCGATATGATCAACCGTTGGGAGGGGAGCTTGGGCTTGCGGTCGTTCTGCTCACTAATAACCGCCGGTGTGTTCTCGATACATTGTTGAGTGTAATTCCGCGAGTCTTCCAAGGATGTGACATTACGAATTTGTATATGTACATCCCTTGGAGACTTTGAATGCAATTCAAAACAATGAACTAAAATTAATTAATACGAAAAAATGGTATTTTTTTTTGTAAAATCATTGTATGTAATATATAACTTACCACACCCTCAAAACCGGTTGCACGTGGCTGAACCTAGTCCCTCCACATTAGGCGAATTACGGATGAACGATCGAGTAATACTCCTATACCATCTCAAATAGGGGTGATGGTAACTCATATCCACTTCACCAAACTCTCCATCAACGACATTAAACTCCCGTTCATTCCACTTTTCTATGTGCGGACCATGTTCTTGCATCCGGTTAACGCTGACAGACCTCGCGAGCTAATCGATGCGAGGTCCAAACTAGTGTCGCAGTCATCGAGCACACCTTGAACCATCCCAATTGTCGCATTACGCGATGCGGAAAGTGCCATTGACCTCTCCAAAGCGAGATGAGGGCACCTTCGCCCTCCATATAGCTTGGCCACGAAGGCGAAATTGGCTGTCACACCGTTGTATGGCTGCCACACAACCTGATCCTTGTCTAAATATGACAATTGGTCTCGATAGCCTTGCAGGTTATGGGCAGTCACAGAAAAGTATACGACAATGGGCCCTTCCACCTACATATGAAACAATTGACATAAAAAATAATTAGTAAAAAAGCGATAAATTACAAAACAGATCATTTACAAAATGAAGTAATTGAAATATACCTGTAACCCACTGGTTGCAATCCATTAAGTGTTATTTCCGTATGTCTCTCCTAGGTTGTGTACACAACAACCTCTCCCATGCCCAAAGCTATAAAAAAATTGTCATTACGTACAAAACAAATTAAGTCCACTAGCATAATGTAATCAAATATAATTGACATATGTCTGATGGTCAAGAAGCCACCACACCCTTTCGGGTGTCTTTGAGATGCTACACACATCTCCACACAAGAAGGCCAACGCTCCACTACCCCAATCTTGACCAATATTATTTATTTCCCTAAGAAGTGAGAGGTACATCAACTTCACTAGGTTATCAGACGAGTCGGGCATAATGTATGACCCCAATAACAGGAAAATGTAGGCTCGAGTATATGTCTCAATCATATACTCGGACGCATTATTGGGAAGATGATCAAAAAGAGGGAAATGATCTAGAACCCATCTCATAGACACCATTCCACCTTTTTTGATGTCTGCGGGTGAGGGTGTAACCCCAAATAACTCCTCAACAATCTCAACCCATGCCCCCGTACTCCTACTAGTTTCTGAACTAGTCACCGCCATTCCGTCTACAGGAAGACCACACAACATACCAATATCCTCTAAGGTGGTGGTCATCTCCCCTACAGGTAAGTGAAAAGTGTGGGTCTCTGGACGCCATCTCTCAATCAAAGCCTCAATCAAATGCCAATCATATTGTAAATGACCTAATAAATACACTCCATAAAATCTAGTATTCATAAGCTTAGCTTCTATCCTCCAATCAACTCTAGCTGGATGTTCTGTACCATACCTAGGTCTTAAATTGGTTAACTGTTGTCCATCCCAAATATAATTAGATCTATATGTAGCCTGAGAAGTCAATACATGTGGATCGATTGGCCCAGGATCAATAAATGGTTGTTGTTCATGTTGGTTCATCTGAAACACAAAAATTTAATAGTAATTACATTTAAATGGGACTTAAGGTTTTGCTACATTTAAGCTCAAACTAGGGTGTAACCCGTGCTTCGCACGGGGGAGAGAGTTTTTTTTTTCATCTTCAAATTGTATGTAAAATTCAGGCGTCTGTAGAAGTATGTAAAATGTAATTTATACGAATGAAAATATTGTATAGTTATGCTGTGATATCCCCCATGTACAAAATGTAATTTATGCAATATTTCCATTCACGGGTTCACATGTACAAAATGTAATTTATACGAATGAAAGTATAATGAATTACCATTTTCATCGTGAATATTTTTACATATTTTTTTCATCAATATAAATATAATCGCGATGAATCTAGTGATAGAAAATATTTTCACATATCTCTTTTTGCATGAATTTATTAGAAATTTCATAATAATAAAAAAATGTAAAGTAACATAAAATGTTAAACAGCTTTGGATCCTTTTGTTGCTCCTATTTTCTCTATTGCTAAGAAAGAGCATATACTTCAATTCTTGGATCTCTATGAATCTTCTTATTTCATTTTCCTGGAATTGATAAAATAAAAATAAAAATAATAATGACATAATATACAACATAGAGACCAAGAAATAAACAAAATCAAAAATTATAAACAAAAGTTAAAATACATTGAATTATATTAACAGTAGTAATCACATAAGATCATAAATATTATCATAGTTAATTTTTGTACATATAAATAAATAATATTTTGAATTTTGTAAATATGGAAAATTAAATGAATATTATTAATAAAGATAAAAATAAAATTGATATATAAATGTATAAATAAAAATCTTAATATCTTGAATAAAAATTGAGACTATAGTTAATTTTATTTAATTAGGCAACTAATATACTTTCTGAATTATTTTGATTATGTCAATAATTAAAAAAAAATTAATAGGATTCATTCATGAACGTGATTAAAGTAGAAAGAAAAAAAAATGAAAACAAAAAAATTTAAATAAAAACAAAAAGTTTCTAAAGAAAATCAAAAGTAAAACTAAATTAAATATCGAAAAAAAAAACATAAATATACATAAAAGTAAATGAAAATAAGAATGTTAATATTAATAAATAGAAAAACAATAGAAAATGTAATTCAAAAATATAATGAAAATGAGAATAGAAAGATATGCACATAAATAACAAAATATTCTAAACTTAAGAAGGAAAAAGTAAGTTAATATAAAAAACAAAAAAAGAAATATAAAACAATTACATAGAATATGGAATTCGTATCTTAAAAAAAGAAAAGAAAAAAGTGCATTAACAAAAACAATCAAACTACACAAAAGCAAAATCTATTATTTTTTCTAATTTACCAAAGAAATTCAATATAAAAACAAAATTTAAATAGAATTATGAACACGAAATAATTCAAAATTTAATATAATAAAAAAGAGATGAAAAAAATCTTTAAAAACTGGAACAAAGAGATAATATAAAAAATCAAAGTGAAAAAATAAATATTACAAATAAATATGAAGTAAAACTAAAATCAATTTTAAAATAACAAATATACAAAATACCAAAAGAACACATAAATTTATGAAATCAAATCTTATTCAAAATAAATAACATGAAAAAAATGTCAAAACGAAGTGCTTACCTTAAACAAAGCCATCAATGTCTTAAAAATTAGCAAAAACAAAACAAAAATCTTGATAAAATATAATAAAAAGAAGTATTTACAAATACATCAAACTATATAAAAGCAAAAAGCAAAATCTATTTTTTTTTTTAATTTAGCAATGAAATTCAAATTCAAATCAAAACAAAATATAATAGAAATAAGATATATGAAATACAAAAACTCAAAATTTAATAGAAACAAAAGGCAATGAATAAATTACTCACTCATGGGAACAAAATGATATAATATCAAAAAATAATATCAAAGGAAAAAAATAAATATTACAAAAGAAAGAAGAATTAAAACTAAAATCAAGTTTGAAATAACAAACATAAGAAAATCAAGAGTACAACAAAATGTATAAAATCGAATTATAATCAAAAGTAAAAAATGAAAAAAAAAATAATAAATATTTTCCTTAAACGAAGTTGTAATTTGACTTAAAAAAATTTAGCAAAAGCAAATTAAAAGTTAATGAATACTTATGAAATATAAAATATAATTCACCAAAAACAATGAAAAAATACATTCACAAATAAATGAAATAGAAAAGGACAATAAATAAAATCAATACAAATATCAAGAATTACAAAATAAAATTGAGGCTAAAATTAAAATCAATAACAAACATAAATAAAGAATTGAATCTTAATCGAAAGAAGTTAAAAGATATTAAGTCTTCTATATCACTTGAGTGCAAATTTCACACACAAAGGAAAAAGAGTGAGATTGTGGAATACTTACGAATATCAATCTTTTAAACTTCACACATTTTCCTTTTCGCCCAAATTTTCTCTACAAAAAGTGATTGAAAGCAAACATTGATAAAATGACAAATTCTCCATGCATATTTGCTTTGAGAAAAATTAATGACCCTTCAATAATCGAGGTCCTTTAGGCTTTCCACACCTCCCACTTCTATTAGTCATAATATCACAAACTTTTGGCATTCGTAAACGGCTAAACTATTCATATTATACATTAACTGCTTAACTATTCATATTACACATTTATAAATTAATGCTCAATAACCTAATAAAGATACAATGACCATTATATATATGTTCACATCTTCCTAAAGTATTCTCCTACTTATATTTTTCCAATCCATAACTCTTTCATTCTTCTAATCACTAATGGATGTTAAATTCATCCATTTGAATACCTAATCAAAATACCTAATATTGTAACCTAGTACGCAAATGTAACGACCCCAATCCTAGGCACAATTTTAGTATCATATTATTTGATCTTAATATTATTGTTAATATTATGTGTTCATTTTATGTCCTTAATTTCTTAATATTAAAATGAGACGGTTGGAAAATAATTTAGAATCCTTAGGATTTCAAGGAATTAAAATAAAGCATTTTGGGAGAAGTATAATAATAGAAAATTGATAAAAAAATAAAATGTGAGTAGTAGAAAGGAAGTAAAGGATTAAATTTCTTCTCTTTAATTTTAAATGAGTTTGAGTGTGGAGGTGAAAGTCTTGATTTATTTGGGGATGGGGGGCCATCACCTCCCCTTAATTCCCTCACCTTGCCTCCCTTTAGTCAAAACCCCCCACTCTTCCCATACTCCTTTATCTTTCCCCATACTCCTCCCATACCCATCCTCCTCATTCTTCTCCTTCATTTTCTTCTTCTTCCTTCTCAAAAGAAGTCATCCATGGAAACCTCCATTGAAGCCTCACCTTCCAAGACTCCAAGCAAGCTCATTTCTCATCCATTTTCAAATCCAAGAGTACTTTTGAGATTGGGACATCTAGGGGAATCTATCAATCTTAGAAGATCAACCTTTCATTCTAAAAATCCAAAGTGAGTTATTATGACCTTTCCCTTCCTCTAAATGTTCATGAACTACTTATTGTTGATGTTGTTGTTGTGATAGTTGTTTTATGTTTTGGAATCCTCTTTGAAGTTGAGAAATGGGTAAATGACATGGGATGATATTATTGTTCATGGAAGTGAATTTAGAGTGTAAGAAATGGGTGGAATTAGTTTAGAATATTGAACTTGAAATGTGTTAGTAAAATGGGTTGGAAATCTTGTGGTGAATAATTTAAGTTTATATTATTTTGGGGTTTAAATGATTTAGGATGAGAAATGGTAAAGTTAGAAATCCTCTTTGGTGTTCATGAAAATAAGGATTATTCAAAGGAAAAGAAAATAAGAAAAAGGGGTTTTGGGAAATCTGGGAATTTCTGAAAAGGCTCTTGGGCGGTCGCCCATGGGGGCTTGAGCGGCCGCCCATATTGACAGTAATTGCTTGCCTTGGAATTCCTCTTGGGTGGTCGCCCAAGAGGTGGTGAGCGATCGACCAAGAGGGCAGTAGTTTGAATTCCTTTGAAAACCACTTAGGCGGTCGCCCAAGTGGTATGGGCGGTCGCCCATGGTGCCAGATCCTCCTTAGATACTTTTCTTGCTGATTTTCACCAACAACCTAGTGGCATGACTCCTAACCACTATAAATTAATGGAACCTAATCAAATTCGGATATGAATCAACCCTCCTCAACTTAGATTAAAGTAGAACTTGGGCCACTTAAGCATTGTGACTTCAACTTGATAAATTTAGCTTGAATCTCTATAGGGACTTGTAATGTGGATCATTGTCCGGAAAATGGTTGTTAAGCTTGATTCGTACTTCACCAATATGGTTCGAACTTGGGAAGTAGATCGTGAACTTTTATTAATGTTATCTGAGGTTGTGTAATGACTTTCACTTGGTAAAGTTAACTTGGATCCTTATAAAGATCATTTATTATTGAATATTGTCTAAGTGTAGTTAATTGATGATACTTTGTTACTTCACTTGAGTACATATTCATGGTTGATATTATACTTAGTGTATTACATAAATGTTGCACTATGATATTGGTTGAACATGAGTATATTTTACCATGTTGCTATGTTGCTTATCCCCTTTGTGGATTATATTTCAAGTAACTATTATGTGCTTGATAATGTGTTAATCGGTGATGTTGGGGTATAACATAATACGATCAATTATGGAAGTGTGACCTAATGTGATCGGATTATGTTATATACTGTGACCGATCCCCTTACGTGGCCGCGGGTTGGGGTATAGCATCTGTATTGAGCCAAAAGCCTTACGAGTTGCTACTATCTTATTTGGTTCCACTGAAAAATGGGTCTTATAAGATGTGAGTATTGCTTAAGCGGCTCACTTAAGATTGGAGTATTATTATACCCAATGTTGTACGACTATTGTTCGGACGGAAAAAGGTAAACCAAGGTAATGTAAGGTGTTCTGACTTTTCCAATGTGTTATATGCAACTTGTTATGTGTTGCATTTTACTTGGCATATTGTTGCATTCATAATAGCTTGCTGAGATTTATTCTCACCTCTCTCCCTTTAATGTTTTTAGATTCCGAGACAGGCGGACCGGCCAAGTAAGGGCGGTGAGGAGTTTGGAAGTGATTTTGGGAATTGTCGGGGTATGAATAGGTTGGCATAGAAAGTATATTTTGGGTATAATTCATTTATGGAGTTGTATTTATAAACCTTAATTTTATGTTATAACCGATGTCTTTTTGTAACTAAAACAGTTTCTTACTTTCAAAGTTGGTCAACTCTTTCTCCATTGTGGAAAAGTATAGAGTTATTTTGAAATGGTTATGACAATTATGTTTATATTTGAAAGTTAAATCAAAGTTTTAAAAGTTAAGGAAATTTGGGTTAGTTTGAGGACGCTTCAGCTCGGGACACGTGTAGGTTCCGGGTCGGGGTCCTCACAGTTGGTATCAAAGCTCGGTTAGGGTTCTCGGGTAGAGTCTAGCTGAGTGAGAGTGTGTGATAACTGACGTCAAGGGTTTAATGCAGGAATTTGTTCAATGACAGAAAATGATAATGACCAACCAAAGAATCAAGGAAATGTGAGCAATATGGAGAGATAGATTCCTCCACAATCATTTGAGGTATATTACCTGTCTCCGGAGTTAGGGGTCATACTTTTCTAAATTCCCGTTCATTTCGTTCTCATGTGGCATTACATTTCACTTTTATTTGCATAAATGTCTTAAGAGTTACCTTATGTGCCGGAGGTTCTACTCTTATGGGAGAGTACCTCGAATCATTCTTGATTATCATGGTAATTGTGATTAAGTGGGCATGGATTGCCGGTGGATGTGGTAGAGATACCCATCCGTAAATTATTATAATATTGACCTGAAATATTTGAGTAGTTGTTGTGGTTGGGGAGGACTGTCGCAAGAAGCGAGTCTCCTTATCTATGTTCGATTTGCCTCTGTGTGTAGTTGAGGCGGATAAGTTATTTATTGATATTATGTCATATATGCGTAAATGTCAAAAGTAGGGCCTAAGGAATGTGAAGGTCAATTGGGTTATGTGTTATACTTGAGTAAAAGACACTTGAATTATCTCATGTACCGGTGGTAAATAAATTGGTGAACTCTTAGTTGAGGTTAGGTATACGGCCTAATTAAGAGTGTTTTATGGTTGTGTAACTTGCGTGAGTATTTATACATTGGTGTCTCGTGGTGGAGACTAGATATATGAGACTAGTATTGAAAGTAATAGTCTAAGTGGGATTATATGGTTTATAAGATATCGCGAGTACGAGTCCTTATAGAACTGACATATATATTGCCTTATGTGCTATAAGTATATTCTCTAATGAGAGATTGATTGTATTCTTGCTACTAATTTGAATAAGAAATCAGATATTCTTGTAGGTGATATCACCCTATAAGTTGACTAAGTGGTGTTTTTCATGTGAGTTTCAAAATGGGTTTTCATCAGGTATCATACCAGGATATTGAGGCTTTGAGTTGCTATAAGGTACTATTTTGGTATTCGGATTCCTAGATAGATGACACTAATTGGGATAATGAAATTGATGACCCAACTTGGGAAATTATTTGATAAAGAAGATAATTAGCTTAGCGATTCTCCGTAAGGATAAATTAGTACTATATTTAGAAAAAATGATACTTGGTGGTTATTTATAGATTAGAGAGATCTCAAATAGGTAACTGTGAAGAATAAGTATTCGTTATCCCTTGTTGATGATTTGTATGATTGATTTTAGAAACTAGTAGAATACTCAATGGTTATTAGTAGAATTTTTCGGAGTGTTACAATTACAGTGAATAATTGCTTTAAAGATATACTTAAGACAACCTTTGTATCTAGTATGAACGTTTTGATTTATGGGTGTGTATTAGTTATGGAGAGGTAAATAGGGTAAATGTGAAGAAGTATAATAGATATAGTTATTGGTGACTTAAAGGATCAACTTCAAGAATTGGTAATATATGTATATGGTTTGTTTTGAGAAATGATTATCATTAGTTGAGAAAATAAAATGAGGATGAATCTTATTGGAAGAAAGGATACTTTAGGATGATTTCACCCTATAGGTCGACTTAGTTGCGTGACTCATATGAGGGATTAGTGTGATGCTTGGAAGGTATTGGCGTTATGCGGATTTTGAGTTTGTTGATGGTTATCGAGAGGTAAGTTAGTTTACACTGTTAATGTTAAATCGCAATTTGGGGATGATTGATCTATGTGAGTTCCAATTAGATTTTCTTATTAGAAAATCATGGTAATTGATCGGAAACTTGAGGTATGCAATACGTTGTTACTAAGTGCAATATCAATATCAAAGGTAGGGAATAAATGACTCAAATTAAGTAAAAGTGTTGAATATTCAACTTGAGAAATTATTGAATTGAGGATGCTTTACCAAGTTTATAATCTTAATGAATGTTTTAGTGTTACTTATCGGAGATAGTAATAGTATTACGAGATTGTGTTTTCTTATAGAGAATTTAACTAAGTAGAAATATTATGAGTGATGGCCACACTATAAATAGAAGTCAAACAAGAATATTATGTTAGGATTGTTTTAAATGTGCTTTATAACTTTGGATTGTATATTGAACTTCGGTATGAGCAATTGTGCCCTTCGGGGATAGTTGATTTAATAAGGTCAGTAAACCGTTTTTATGTACATTAAAATCTGTGAGTAATTTAACTATCTACCACTGGTATGGGACGGTTGTAGATAATTAAATCACTCGAGTTTATTTTTGTTAGCTTATCAATCTTTTGAAAATTTCTTAAAATTGTGAGTGATTTAGTTAATTAAATCTGGTATGGGACAGTTTTAAATAAATAAACCATTCGAGTCTCATTGGATCTCTTTTTATCTATCCTTTGAAATTCTGAAAGATGTTGTAATTTTTAGAAAGACTTGATGTTCTAAAGATATAATTTGTACAGAAACAAGTAGAAAGACAACCTAGTTCCCCTATAATGATTAATTGTATTAAAGTTTTGATCTGATAAATGATTTGATAAATTGTGGGGTTATTAATGTGACGGTCGCAGTAGACTTGGTTTTTGTATTGGAGTTGGATCGGCTCCGTTGTGGGCGGCCAACCATTTAATTTGAATATTGATCTGTCACTGGACCTGAACATAATTGAAACATTGAATCGTGATATATAGTTGATCAGTATTCCGTTCGTGGAATCAGGGTCTTATTAGCATGTCCATATTTATTATTTCATGGGTAATTGTTTAATGTTGTATTATGAGAACTGCGGATAAGATAATTGAACTAACTCTTTTCAAGTGAGTCGAGACATAAGGTGGTTTGAGCACAAATGTGGAAATAGAATTTTGACGTTGGAAGATTTGTTAGAACATTTAGAGTTCTAGATTGAACTTGAGAGTATTATCACGATGGATTTTGTGATTGTTTTACCTTGGAAGTAAAAAGGGTATGTTGTTTTGTTTATAGAAAGTTGAGTTGTAGTTCCTACTCATTATATAGGAATATAGTGATGAAATTCTTTGATCAAGTCCTCATATATGTTAGGGGATAGTTTGATGGTATAAATCCCATAGTATTAAATGGATTTGATAGACATCAATTAGGGAAGGTCCTTTTGGAATGTATGAATGTTATTAAGTTTAATCTTGTGAAAAAATTTGAGGAATTGTTACTTATTGTTGAGGATATGATACGGGCATGTACAATGAATGTTAGTAGCCGATAGGAAGTATGGTTACCAGTGGTTGGGTATGTATAAAATCAGTTATCATTCTAGCATTGAGATAAAACCTTATGAGGTGTGGTTCGGGAAGAAAATATCGATCTCTAATTTGTTGGGGTGAGGTTAGTGAAGCAAGGCCTAAGGTAAATTGGCGCCAAAGTTTGTTAATCCATTTGAAGTTTTAGAAAGAGTTGGTGATTTGACTTAGAGACTGGCTTGGAACAGCTTATAGAGTATTTGGAGTTTTAAAGGTAACATCGTAATGTATTTGGAGACATAAGTTGTAATACTTTTATTTATTTGTATTTTTATTGAGGTCGTGAAAATTCGGGTTAGTGATATCTGTGTGGTATTCTTGGAACATTAAGTTGTAATATCGTATTATTAATGGAATTAGCAATCGTGGGAAAGAATCACAACATTGAAGAGACTATTTGGGAATTGGAGTCTGAGGTATACATAAGTAACCGAGGCTGGTTGAACAATTAGGTAATTCTTTTTAAAAAAAATTCGGGACGAATTTTCTTTAAGGGGGAGTGAGTGTAACGATCCCAATCCTAGGCACAATTTTAGTATCATATTATTTGATCTTAATATTATTGTTAATATTATGTGTTCATTTTATGTCCTTAATTTCTTAATATTAAGATGAGACGGTTGGGAAATAATTTAGAATCCTTAGAATTTCAAGAAATTAAAATAAAGCATTTTGGGAGAAGTATAATAATAGAAAATGGATAAAACAAATAAAATGTGAGTAGTAGAAAGAAAGTAAAGGATTAAATTTCTTCTCTTTAATTTTAAATGAGTTTGAGTGTGGAGGTGAAAGTCTTGATTTATTTGGGGATGGGGGGCCATCACCTCCCCTTAGTTCCCTCACCTTGCCTCCCTTTAGTCAAAATCCCCCACTCTTCCCATACTCCTTTATCTTTCCCCATACTCCTCCCATACCCATCCTCCTCATTCTTCTCCTTCATTTTCTTCTTCTTCCTTCTCAAAAGAAGTCATCCATGGAAACCTCCATTGAAGCCTCACCTTCCAAGACTCCAAGCAAGCTCATTTCTCATCCATTTTCAAATACAAGAGTACTTTTGAGATTGGGACATCTAGGGGAATCTATCAAGCTTAGAAGATCAACCTTTCATTCTAAAAATCCAAAGTGAGTTATTATGACCTTTCCCTTCCTCTAAATGTTCATGAACTACTTATTGTTGATGTTGTTGTTGTGATAGTTGTTTTATGTTTTGGAATCCTCTTTGAAGTTGAGAAATGGGTAAATGACATGGGATGATATTATTGTTCATGGAAGTGAATTTAAAGTGTAAGAAATGGGTGGAATTAGTTTAGAATATTGAACTTGAAATGTGTTAGTAAAATGGGTTGGAAATCTTGTGGTGAATAATTTAAGTTTATATTATTTTGGGGTTTAAATGATTTAGGATGAGAAATGGTAAAGTTAGAAATCCTCTTTGGTGTTCATGAAAATAAGGATTATTCAAGGGAAAAGAAAATAAGAAAAAGGGGTTTTGGGAAATCTGGAAATTTCTGGAAAGGCTCTTGGGCGGTCGCCCATGGGGGCTTGAGCGGCCGCCCATATTGACAGTAATTGCTTGCCTTGGAATTCCTCTTGGGCGGTCGCCCAAGAGGTGGTGAGCGGTCGCCCAAGAGGGCAGTAGTTTGAATTCCTTTGAAAACCACTTGGGCGGTCGCCCAAGTGGTATGGGCGGTCGCCCATGGTACCAGATCCTCCTTAGATACTTTTCT